>JAQFYU010002172.1:0-12530 GCA_034694905.1 Ceratophysella granulata
TTTCATACAACTGTATTTTATGGAATATCTTAGTGTATGTTCGAGTATCTTTGTTGTTTATTTTATTTATTGTATATTTAGGCATTCCTGTTATACATTTAAGTTTCGTATTTGGCATTTTTGTTGTATATTTTATTGCATATTTGGCCATTTTTTTGTATTTGTATTGCATACCTGGAATGTTTTTGTCACATTTTAGCGTATATTTGAGTTTTTTAAATGCACATTTGAGTTCACACTTTGGCATTTTTGTTGCATATTTGACAGCTTATTTTGACATATTTTTGCATAGTCTATTGTATCTTTGGGGATTTTTCCGGGCATTTTTGACGCTTGTTTTTTTTTAGTGCATACCTGGATTTTTAGCATAAGTATATTTAAGGTTTTTAAATGCAAATTTTAGTTCATAATACTTTGGCAATTTGATTGCATGTTTTCCAGCCTAATTATTTTAACATTTTTTGCATTATTTATGTGACCATTTGAGCATTTTTTTGGCAAATTTTATTGTACGATATATTTGGACAATTTTGTTGCTTACGTCAATACATATTCGGCCATGTTTTGCATTTGTAGCTCATACCTGGAATTTTTCTGCATAATTTGGTGCAAATTTGGGCGTTTTAGTTCATAGTGCTTTGGCAATTTGATTACATAATTTATAGCTTGATCTATTTAAACATTTTTTTGCATATTTATTGGCATATTTTGGCGTTTTAGTTGATAGGCAATTTGATTACGTAATTTATAGCCTATTTATTTTAACATTTTTGCATATCTATTGGAATATTTAGGCATTTTACTTGCATATTTTAGTGTATATTTGAGCAGTTTCGTTCCATATATTACTGTAATGCATCTACGGGCATTTTTGATGCATACATGTTTCATTTACAATATTAGAGCTTATTTTTTTATATTTCTGCTAAAATCTGTTTTAGAGCATATATTGACAATTCGTGCATATTTTTAGCGCATATTTCGTCCGTTTCTAGTTCAGACGAGCCTTTCCACATACTTTCCCATCAACTTTCTTTTTGTCTTCCTTCCTCTCTGCTCAGCCTAACGATCTTTTGCTCACACAAGTAAAATCTGGTCCTTATCGATTTTAATTTAACTTTAGGTCTTCCCATACATGGAGAAGAATGAGAGGACACAATGGGTTGGAAATACATTTTCCTGAGGTGTCTCCGCCTGATAGTTAACAGTTGGGAGATATTATCTCTTAGCTTTCACCACTCCTTGAATCCCTTTTTCTTCTCCCGCACTAATGCCTCCAATCAACTTGTCAATTTATGCAGATTACATCCTTTTTTTTTCTGCTCAAACTCCTCAAAGAACGGTTGTCAGGCCGCTTTTCATACTTGTGTGTCTGAGGTGGAGGTTGTGCTGGTCGTACGTATTGCAAATTAGTGGAACTTTTCATGCATTATAGAGTGTGGGTTGGGAAATGTGCGGAGTTTGGAGGACTTTGAGCACAGTAACCTGGAGAAAGGGAGATGTGGAAGGTAGTGAGGCAGAAGAGGCACATTTGGTGTTGGGCTTTCGTGGTTTCAATCCTCACAAAAGCTCCTCCTCTAATAATATGAAGGGAGAAGGAAGTGTGAAAGAGAAAGACGATTACTTGGCAAGTAGTCAGGGAAATACATAGTAGATCTATGTCGTCGTCAAATCAGAAGAGAGACCAGTCTTGCTGTGTCAATACATCCTCAGCATAATGTATGCTAATCTGGCGGATCCGGATTTCCAGGATTTGAAGAATTGGAGGTTTAAGAAAAGCTGTAAAATACTGGGCTACTTAATTTTATATCAAACTAGCTGACCGATTTAGTCACAACAAAGTTGTAATATTGTATTTTAATGGCTTGCATTTTTAGTAGCTAGTCAAAAACTTGAACGGCTAAAAATTGCACGATTGGCTAAATAATCAATTGGAGAGCTGTATCGTTTGTATTTCTCATTTTGCCTGCGGTTTAAAAATTTATTCTACATGTGCTTGTTTATTCTTAGCTTTTAACAAAACATACGGATTTGGAACAGTACAATTTCTATGAATTTAACTTTTTTGAAATGAATTGTTGAGTTTTAGATCTTTAAACTTCATTTATTTAATTAGTCTACAATATTCATGACTTCATTTTTGGTTTTCTTTTGAGTTTATTATTTTTGGTGCAGTAAATCTTATATGTGTCTTTTTCATGACAAACTTGATTATGTATACGGCTGTGTTTGATTATTTGTTAGATTGCTTGATTTCTTGATGATTTAATTATTATTTTACTCATAGTAATGCTCTTTGAGAATTTGATTGATTTCTATTGAGTGGATTTTTGATTTTTCGCCATTTCACAGGATTATTTGATTTTTATTCGCATTGCTTTGGTTATTCAAATTTGTTAAGTAACCTGACTTTATGACTAGATTTGTTAATTCTTGATTTTTTTTTAAAATACGAATTTACAACAGTGCAATTTTGATGATTTAATTTTTACTAATGAAGTATTACATTTTTTATCTTTTGACTTCATTTATTCGAATATTCTTCATTCTTCATGGCTTTATTTTAGGTTTTCTTTTGAGTTCACTATTGGGCACACTAAGGTGTATTTTTCATGAAAAACTTGATTCTACTATGTATGGGCCTGTGTTTGACTATATGTTCGATTCCTTGATTTCTTGATTATTTATTTATTATTTTACACATAGTTATGTTCATTAAGAATTTGTTGGATTTGTATTCGGAGGAATTTTGATTTTTCGTCTCTTCACAGAGAATATTTGATTTATGTTCGTATTCGTATATGTTTGGTTATTCTGGATTATATAATTTTGTTAACTGAAGTTTATAGCTCGTTTTAAATTTTATTAAGAGGTCACATGCTTCGAATGCATCCAATCTTCATCTTCATCTGCATTTTCATCAACTTTTATCTATGTTCATGGAAACTGATAAGCCCTTATTTTGAATTGAGTTTCATGTTGGTTTGAATTTGAATCCCTGCCAGGAAGAAGGTACCTTTACTTTAGTATATTGATTAGGTTAGATGTAAAAGCAATAATTAAATTCATGGTGAGTTAAATCACAATTTTCCAAGTTGTAGATTTGATATCAGTAGATATTTATTCGAGATTTCAAATGGCAAGTAGGCCTCACCAACTTTCTCTGAAGGCTTCTCACTCCACGCTTTCTCCATTGAGATTCAATGCACATAAGCTCCTCCCCAATTGGATGTATGGCACAATGCCACTTGTCAAGGCGTGGAAACTGAAAAACCGGACAGTCAATAATTGGACATGCAAATATGTGAGAGAGAGCAGATTCCAAATCTGAAATCTCTCGTATCCGGAACAAATAGAGACTGGATCTGAAAGGAAAAAAACTGGGTGGATGTAGGAAGTGAAGCGAGATCTCGTACTTCATTCCGCGTCAATCACGAGATGATACCTCATCCGAATAAATCTGACGTCTTTCTGTCGGATTTTTCTGCCCCCGCGACGACATAGTAGTAGAAAGAGCCTGGATCTGTCTTGAAGAGATCTTTCTCTTTGAAAAAGGGGGAATGGAGGAAAATGGTGATATCTTCTTCCGAATTCTTCCCCTTCCATCTCATCATATTACTCCACAACTGATCAAGTGATCACTCCAACTTTCCCTCTCAATTCCCTCCAAATCTCTTATATTGACATCCAATCTTTTCTTCACGCCATACCGGAACGGATTTGGAACTCAGCTCGAATCTCACTCTTTTAAATGTACGCTCGTCTAGAGATAATCCAATTCATCTATCACGAACAGGCATGTGGGCACAGGCGGGGTGGCTCCATCATCCAACCTGGCGTTTCAGAGACAAAAAAGATGATGTGATTCTCAGGAATGGTCCGTTACAAAAACATGGTTGTTCGGGAGTTTTCTGCAGATTTTTTAGCTTAGCCTACAGCAATTTGCAATGACATGATTCCAATAGGCAAACTTTATTCTGTATATTTTAAGGTGTTTTCGATGTTTTGCTAATTTTCGTGCATATTTTGTATTCCTAAAACATACTGTTGTACTCCCATTCCATATTTTGATACTTTTTGAAGAATTCTATTCTTTCTATTGTATATTTTGTTTTGATTAAAAACTCCCCATGCTTTTAGCTCTGCTTTGAAATTGCATACATTTTTATAGCTTGATTTGAATCTTTGATATATTTTTTGCACTTTTACAGCATATTTGTGCTTAAGTTTACACATTTTTTAAAAGTGGTAGCTTTTCTCTGTGTTGTATATTGTTTTTGTTTTACAAAATTGCCGATTTTTTATGCTTTGTTGGAATTTCAAATAATTTTGCAGCTTGAAGTTCTATTCCATAATTTTGTTAGCGTTTATTTGGATTTCTTTCCTTAACATGTACAAGTTAGCTTTCTGTTCAACAAATTTTACAAAATTCCAGTTAATGTCAACATTTTGCTCCGGAATTTTATGAATTTTGGCGTTGTGATCTTAGACTACTCTTACTCGTATAGTATTTTTTCGATTTAGAAACTTGGTAGATCTTTTTTTTTAGCTTTTAATACATAAATGCACTTTTATGAAAAGAGATTTGCAAATCTTTTTCTAAGTTTCTTAGTAAAATTTTGTCGCAAAATTTTAATTCTTGGAAATAGGCGCTTTGGAATACAAATACCTTTCGAAGTTTACATAATATTATAACAAAGTTTGTATAAAAATTAGTTTGCGTCCATATTTTAGTGCATCTTTGAACCGATTTTTGGTACCGCAAGAAGCGGCATTAGAATGCTTTTTGAACTTGTTCATCCATGAAACCTGTTAATACTAAATGTTGAAAAAATGGGAGAGGACTCGGGCGTAGACGTAGAACGGTCCAGCCCAAAACTTGTTGGTTGAAAGGAGGGGATATCTATTAGTTGAAGAGGAGAACATGACAGAAGGAGGTCTGGATAAGTTACCGCACTTGATTTTCATAAGGAACTATCATTTGAGAACGCGTCTCATAAAATTTATTTCTCCCGACTTTGGTGAGACAGATTTATTTGGAATAATTCCTGAGCCTGGAAGACGGTTTCTCTGCCTGAGCATCTTGTTCACTCCTCGTCCGCCCAAACTTGAGCTCCTCGGCCCCTCTCCACGTTTTATGAGGATTTCCCAAGTTATGACTTTGGTGAATTTCCGAACCTGACTCATAAAAATGTGCGGAAGGAATCCGGATCAGGAGACAGTTCCCTTTCCCCATCACATCATCTCACTGAGCCTTCTTACACAGTTTCCACTATCCTCACAATCTACTCCTTGCCCATTAAACATGGGCAAGACGGAAGCTCGCGGAAAGAAAGAGTAATCACATCCACGTCGGAGGGAGGCAGGTTTCTTGGAAGAAGAAAAATTGAACGACTTGCACTTTTAGACCCTGGGACGAGGACCCCCCGTCTGAGGCGCCATATAGGAAACTCCTCAAACAAAATCTACATCACTTCAGAACAGAAGTGAACCAGGGTGGCAGGATTTAAGGCAATCGGCTTAATCACCATTTCTCGAGTTTCTTTGATCATGAACCTTTAATTTGACTCATGATGTTTGTAAACGAACTTGTCAAAGTCAAAGTCAAAGTCAAAGAACTTCAAGTTTTCTATTTCTGGGGAAATTTATTAAGAAATTGAAAAATGGCATGAAATATCGGTATTTATGTATGATTTGGAGAAAATCAAAGACATCCCGATAAAAATCAAGTAGGTAGTGATTGCATGTGATTGCTTTGCACTTGGAGTGCGTGGTCTATCGATTTGTTTTCTAAAATCTTTTGGTAGGCCACACACTGAGGTGGGAGCAGGTTTCTTGTGTGGCCTAGCAAAGAATTAAAGATTTGAATGGAATTCATGCACTTTGTTGATTTAGCATGCGTTTCATGGAAATATGTAATACTACTATTGAATTGATTTCATTGGGCGCAACCGAAGTCGAATATAAAACTAAATTGATCAATTGATAATGCACTAAATCTTGTTGCCATTCATCCTTAAACATTTCTGTCTCAATTATTTTCATTTAGCATTGGTGCTGAATTCCATTGAAATATGAAAAGTTGGTAGGACACATATTCAACCAGTGCCCAGTGCCCACCTCAGTACGTGACCTACCAAAATGTTTTTTCGTAGGTCACATACTCCGCTTTCAGTGTGTGACCTACCCAATTGGTAGGCCTAAAATAAATTTTATTTTAGCGGAAGAATTAAAAACTATGAAATAAATCGGCTGATTATATCAGAACAAAATTTGAACCTAGAATTAATATAATCAAATTAAATAGTAAACGGATTTAAATGTTAAATTAAATCGGGTGATTTTTAATTGGAAAATTAAATTTTTCTCCAACCCTGGCTCTGGACTAACTGAGTGCGAAAGTCCGTGCATGGTCCGCATAGGGCAGAACATTAAAGGAGGCCGTTCACGTCAAAGAATGGCCAGACTACTGAGAAGAATCAGTTATTATTATTGGAAGTAATTACGTTGGGACAGAGGAATAGCAGGCTGACATGCTAGGCTCTGAGTTGGGAAAGGAGTCGTCATGGGCTACGAATATCAACTCATCTACATACGCCTACGACCAATTATGCTTTCGCTCCTAAATCCGAATCATATCTCTCTCACACATCACTAACTCCTTTTTATTCCACGTATAATTCCAGGTTAATTACAGATTAGAGCCTCAGACTCGGATCTTAATGGGATTCCTTAGGCACCCCACTCACTCCCACCCTCTCCGTCTAACCCAGTCAGAATCACTTCCGCACAGAAGTCTGTGTAAATACTTAATTGTAACGCCTGGGTCTCAGACGACTATACTTGGCAAACATTGTCGTCTCCGACTTACCCGCCTTCCTTCATTAATAACAGGGACAGTAGTGCGTCTTTCACTCTTCTTCCCGGATAATTAATTTTCATGACTCCGTTCAATGCTCTATAGAAGTTTAACTCTGAAATTCTATACTTGGCCATAGAATCGACACATTAACTCCTTCAAATTGTAAAATTATTTGTACGAGTTAAAATTTTGGTTTATCTGCATAAAAAGTTATGGGATCTACAGGATTTACGCGCTATTGTGTAGACATCTAAGTATTCCGCCGTCGGCATGAAAAAGTTTCAGCAGAACCAGCATATATATTAAGAATATCCCAGTCTGTTAATTTAATTTTTATTATTGACGGCTTACAATTTTAAATCAAACATTAAACATATCGGATTGCCATAAAGTATTTTAGATCGGGTTTGAGTACAACGGAATCCTATTGGAATAAACCAAGATCCACATCCACATCCTCTGGCGCGTTAGTTAAGTTCTGGTCATCCTTCTTCAAAGGCTCCGTCTTTAAGCCCGGCTCAGTCAAAATGTATATCCTTATCTTGTCAACCTTCTGGTTGACCGCCGAATACCTTGAAACCAATAAACAGGTTATTCGTTTCCCCGTTATACCATAGTGTGCCACAGTTTCAACCTAAAATTACATAAAGTTTTAAACGTCGTTTCTTTATAATTCGAGTACTCCGTTAGTCATTCTTCTAATCAGTTCCAACCTTGGGATCCTGAGCCTTGAAGAGCTAAAAATGCTAAGTCATCATTGTCAGTGATCGTTGAATAGAATATTCAATCATTAAAGGAGTCAAAGTGAACTTCAAAGATATCAAATTACTATAAGTAGTTGGTAGACAAAGGCCTGAATGCATAGCAACAATCAAAAGTAGTAGATCTCGAACTCAAATGTAACAGATATGGTGACTCTGTTATGAATCATCTCCTTGTGGGGCCCATTTTTTTCAAATTAGAAAAATGGTGACGTATTTGCAATGAATTTTAAACTAAACACTCAGAATGAGGCTGGATGCTGATGGGGTATATCGTTCTTAAACAATTTGCTACATGTCGACAGAAACCGTTGACCAAGTGGGCCTATTGACCACAACTAGTGGGCTACGAGTATCTAGTCCAGTGATAATTGAGCGTGGGTCCAATTCCAATGGACTCCAGCAGGAGATGTGGTTCCTGTTGGATTTTCAGTTCAATGGGCAGATAGAGACACCCGGCTCGTCGTGTGAGGAAGGATATAATGGAGGCAGTCCCATTTCCCATTTCCAGTTCCTCCTGTACACACACACACACACACACATTCGCATAAGGAAAGGAGCAATTTAAGAGAAAGCGGATAGCATACTAGGATTCCGTGAAAGCATTGGAGAAGGCGGAAGATCCATGGCTTTCGACAGTTGTGGAATCCACCCGAGGGTTTCAAATATTAAGTAACTCCAGCCTGAATATCACATCTGCCTCCAATGAGGCCTAGACGTACATATGACGGAATATTTATAGTGTTCAGGACAGGCTGTCTGGAGAAAACCCTGTTAAATGTGTCTAAGGACTTTCTATTTGGGACAAGGAGAGCCTTTTCCGAGGGACGGATGATGTTAGTCTCTAATGCACACATTCTGCTCACAACACTCTCTCCCATTATTTCCACAACCATATTTTAATACTTGAATAGGCACCTACTGTTACAAGAGGGAACCGACACGCTCTCTGCATGAACAATTGTTCCCATATGCTCCTCAACCCGCATTCCCATGATCAAATCCACGCTTGGGCTCAAATTAATTCCGATACACTACGAGATACCAAGAAGGGTTGCAGTGCTAATACGAGCTTCATTTCAGTGTATGCTGTAATATTGAAATCTCAACAATGAATGAATTTGGCTAAAATCTCGAAATCATAAAATTCACATATATCTAAAACATTGATTTGGAAAATTCGATTTGATTTGTATGTTGGGCGAACATTTTTGAATATTTGCCTCAAAAAAACTAGCTATCACAATTATTTTTGCGTTTGTAAGAATATTCGTACACTTATTCCACTAATTGTCACCAACTCCATATCAATTTAGAAAAATATTTTTGAAATAATCTTCAAGCAATTAAAATTCAAAGATTTTCAGCGCATAGTACATAATGAAATGACTGTTCCGTGACTCGTTAAGCCCACCCCCTCCACCCAATCGCCAAACCTTGAACTTTTAAGACAACGCTAGACTTACATTGCAAACCAGATAAAACCATAATTGTCAATTTAATTCTTCATTTTACTTACGGGTTTGAATCCATGTTCAATTTTAAAGGTGCCAAAAGGAAACCCAGGGACACCGGTTCGTCGTGATATCTGTTATGTTGGCCTTTGGAGCCATGCTCTCAAAGGAACATGGAATTACAGTTCTGGGCATCAACTTTGCTTGGGATGTCTATCTTCACCGAAACTTAATATATGAGTAAGCAATTTCCTATTTTGTGTAAGCCTGCTAAATCATAAATAATTATAGACTGATTACAATTTTGTAAAAACGTTTTCTAGCAACTTCCTGGCCGGTAAGAAGAGTTTACAGCAGTGCCACTTATTTAGAAGATTATTTATTCTTGGATTGGGGGTAATTAAAAATAATTTATTTAATTTTAATTTAGTATATTAAAACTACATTGTTTGAAATGCATCGTCAATCTTTCGACAATTCTGTTTTAGGGCGTGATTTCAATGAGTTTCCGGGTGATGATGCTCCAGGGCTCATTACCTCAATTCTCAGATCAAGACAATCCAGCGTCATTCACAACGTGTAAAATGACCAGGTAAAAAATTCAATTTTAATACATTGACTTCAGAATGCCATGAAAGGATTGAATGCGACACTATATTGATTCACATTTTGGCAACAAGGTCGAAAGTGAAATGTGCAAAATGTGAGATACAGCGGGGTTATTGTACTACACTTACCCTTGCATCTGCATTTTTCTGATCCAGAAAAAAACGTATAAAAGCGAAATCGTTCAAATGCATGGAGAAAGCAATGATTTATGCATAGAGCTGAGCTTTTTGGCACGATGTTTTATAGGAAATGAGAGCAGGAGGGCGTAGAAGCCACTTCTCGTTAGATTAATGTTTATGAATAAATAAATAGGTGACTAAGTTTGGAGTGCTTTCACTCGTTTCGTTCCAAAAAAGTTGATTTGGAACTAACCTCTCAATAGAGTGAATAAATGAAGCATGTTAAAACAATAATGGACTGGAACCTTTCCAGATTCCGGACCTTTGCATACTTGCCAGCATTCAATTTTTGGCTTCTTCTGGCTCCAGTCTCCCTCAGCTATGACTGGCAAATGGGATCTATTCCTCTGATACACAAATGGACAGACGCACGGAACCTCGTCTCACTCTCCTTCTACTCCTTTCTTCTATGGACCATTTTCTACTCACTTGCCAAGGTAAGCTGGAGCTTTTAGTCTAATTTACCAATCATGGAGAATTTGTTCCAGGTTCATGACCCACCCATTCTGGAGATGAGAATTGATTCCGGTTGCGGCTAAGGCATTAACCAAAGGTTTAATTTAAACTCGGGGCGAGCAAGTCTAAGAAATACAGGGTGGGCGCAAAAATTAGCCAAACTTTACATAAATAATGCTGATTCATATTTAAAAAAATAGTTTATCCGAAGAACTTTTGGATTTTTAGAGATCTGTGTTACATCGGTATCAAAATTCTGAAAATAGCTGAATGTTGCTTTGATATCGTATATTTAAAGGAAATTGCATTGTGGTTGGTTACTCAGTTGAAAGAAAGTTTCAAAACTGAGCTTTTTGGAATCCGCAGACAGAGAAAGTTGTGTTACGAGGGTTGTGTCATGAATTTTAGCTCCCTTTTTAAAAAGCTTTTAATGAAATAGGCTGGAACTTTCACCACAAGTTGAGCAATAACTAAGTTAGGTTGCAGCTAAATTTGCGCACAAAATTTCACTGTGGATAGTGTTTATGACAATTTTAGCCAATAATTTTGTTTCTGTCATTACTTGGGTCAAACTTATGGGGAAAAAACTCTCGTGTATTCATATTTCGTCCTGGATGAAGAAAAACAAAAAATACAGAATTCCCGCCAATTCGACCAGCTCAACCACCTAAAATCTTGCATTCTGTTTTATTTACATTTGAGTATTTCATTTCTCTGACTTTCGCAGTTTTCATCCAGGAAATGTAGAATTTTGTCAAAGAAATTTAGTCAACTCTCTTGCTGTTTGTTCATAAGTCTTTCCAGTTCTTCTAACCGCTCGAACCTCAGCTCATATGAAATGAAAGCCAGCACGTCGAAACTAGGGGTGAAAGTCAGTGAGAGGAAAACGTGACTCTTTGATTGGTCAAATTGTAGAGGGAGAGGACTTGAAGGATGCAATAAGACGATGATCGATCCAATGTATGTATTATTCGACAGGGGGAAAAGGAAAAAAAATTGATTTTGATGTTTGCGCCTCAAATCTAATTTCTAGGGCCGACTTCGAAGAGACGTGGTCGTGGGCCTCACATTTCTCATCATTCCCTTCATTCCTGCATCCAATCTACTCTTCCGGGTCGGCTTTGTGGTCGCAGAACGAGTTTTGTATATTCCCAGGTAAGCATACAAGGAAATATTTCAACGATTCCAACTCTTTTCTTCAAAACATGGTATTCACTTATTTTAGCAATGCTGGTTTCGCTAAAGCCCAACAAGATATCAAAAATGAGCGAATATCATATAAGAAGCTTCGACATTCCACTAAGAATGAGGCAAATACTATGCATACGCCTCTGTAAAAATTCTGAATGCACTAAAAGCGCTTCAAATACGCAAAATGCTCAATATTTACACTAAAACGCTTCAAATATGAAAAATTGCAAAATATTTGCACACAAAAGCTTCAAATATGCAAGAATGCAAAATATACACTATTTGAACATTAAACCGATTCAAATATGCAAATGTGTGTACTTGTCATTATTTGAACTAACACGGTTCAAATTTTCAAATATGGAAAATTCGGTGCAAAGATGTAAATGTGTAAAAGCTTCAATATTTGCACAGAAAAGGTGCAAAAATAAAAAAATTGCAAAGATCTATCTAAAATCGGTCCAAATATACACAGTTGGAAGCTAATATAAAAACTAAAGAGGTTCAAATATACAAACATGTAAAATTGTCAATGTTTTACGGAAAAAACTGCAAATATGAAACAAATCGCCAATATATGTACTAGCATATGCAGTAAACCAAGTTTTCATACAGAAATACGTATTTAATACGATTCGAAAAGGCAAATGCGTTGTATTAAACCCGGTCAGCCAAGCTGCAAGTACACGAAGAAAGTCAAAAAGAATATAGATCATTCCACCAAAATAATATTATAAAATACAAAACAAAATATTGCCAAGAACGGACGAAAATGTAATATTTTTTAATCGAAAAACAACATAGCCACAACCTACAACAGGAAACATAAACCCTCATCAAAACTTGTAGAAATCTGTTAAAAAATCAAAAATAAATATGCCCCAAATTGACAAAAACAAATATGATCCAAAATATTTAAGCTAAATATGCTGCATAAAATTTATATTTATATTGAGCACCGGATGTGAATTGTTGAGATCTCAAGTTAACTTCCCAACGAAGCAATTTAACAAAAAAA
>JAQFYU010002173.1:0-12525 GCA_034694905.1 Ceratophysella granulata
AGGTAATTAAATTCCAGCATAGGATAACGTTGCCAGGACATTGGTCTCAGGTAGTTCAATTGACAAAAGTTGTTGTGAGACAGAATATAGAACATACATACATAGAATATTACACTTCATCTCTAAAATAATATAGTGGATTGCAAAATTTTCAATTTATTGTATTTACTTCAGATCGAATTGAGCATACAAGGAAATTAAAACAAAAAATTAAATATACGTAAAATGAATTTTATTTTATATAATAAAATTTAAATTTAAAAATTTCAACAAAAAAAAACATAATTTCAAAAAAATCCAAATTTTAAAAAAATCAAATTTTCAAAAAATTCAAATTTCAAAAAAATCTAAATTTTAAAAAAATTCCAAATTTCAAAAAAAAAATCAAATTTCAAAAAAATTTAAAATTTCAAAAAAATTCCAAATTTCAAAAAAATCAAAATTTCAAAAAAAAATCAAGAATTATTGAAGAATGCCCTCCCTCTATTATTCCTAGTTAGGCATCCAACTGTTTTGGCTCGTTTCCATCCACTCCCATTATTGGTAGCAATAAATAGCTAGGATACGAAAAAAGTTTAGGCCCATGCTCTTTGACTTGGAACCACTTTCCAAAAAGTGGTTCCAAGTCAAAAGGCATGGGCGGATGGGGAGAGTGGGGAAATGGATGGAAACCCGGTTTTGACCAAGGAAAACTGAGTAGGCAAAATGCATAGACATAAAAATGATAGGCTAAATCAAATTTTAAGGCAAAATTTCAAAATTTCAAAAAAAATCAAAATTTAAAAAAAATCAAATTTTCAAAAAAAAATTGACTTTTTAATCAAATATTGTAATAAAAATTGTTATAAAAATTGAAATAAAGTATTTTACAATACCTTATTACAATTAACTTTAAAATTCCAACCTCCTTTCAATTTTGAAATTTATATATCCTAGCTGATCTCCGTCACATTTTCCAAATTTTTGTTCACCCTTTCTCAACAACCGCCCATGTCTCAGCCCTTGGAACTATTTTATTTAAATATAGTTCCATGGATTAGAGCATGGTCATGCGTCATGCATGGGAGTAGATGGGAAAATTTTTTCGCCACTATGGAATTAACTAATTTAAATTTTTAATAAGGTATTAATCGAATTCATATGAATTTTTCAATTTTTTATAATATTTTCATGGGCTCTGGCCATATGTGTAAGATTCTTTGCTACATATAAAATTATACATGCTTCACGATTATCTTTTAAATATGTATAAATGCACAAATAAAATACATTTTATTTCCTAAAAAACATGGGCATGCTCCAATTCGCCAATCTTAGCAAAGACCAAAAACCATCCTACCATCTGTTAACATTAGAAGCCGAAAGCCGTGAAACCATTCATAGCATGACCTTGGGCTTCTAATGTTATCAGATCGTAGGATGGTTTTTGGCCTAGCTAAGATTAATATGTTTTGCAAAACTCGGTACGTAGTACCATGTATGTATGTATATTACGCCAGCAGTAGTAACCAGTAGCCAAGTCTGATACTTGGCATTAACCAACTAGTTTGTGCTCATTTCGTGAAATTTTGTTCATTTTATTCCGTACAAGTGTAAGTTTCTATTCTGTAATATTATTATTGTCGAAAATTACATCAACTATACAGTATTTACAACACCACCACCTATTACAGAGCATCTAAACAATTGGTTACTGATGAATACGAACAAGGTGTGTGTAGCGTTGATGGTAGTATCCTATTGTTTAATAACTATACAACAACATCTTTGGTTAACGAAAATGGCGTTTGAAATTTGTTCAATGTTTCTACAAAGTAATCCAAATTAATTTCTTTAATACTATTCCAGAATATAGGACAGACTAGCTAGGTCCAAACAAACATGGAATTGTTGGTAATTTTTTTTATAGTTTAGCTAGGCTTTAGCTGTGATAAATCTACACTTACTATCACACTAGTACTAACAAAATCAAGTCTTTAAACGTTGTGCTATTCAACTCCTAGTCAACTATTACTTACTACTAGGTAGTGTGAGTAGTGGTTCGCAGTTTCTCCTCCACTACAACCCCCACCTGTCGTAAATTTAGTCTTAAGTTTTGTAAAAATAGGAATTTAACTTATCCTTTTTCCTACACTACTCTAAAAATACTAACAAACAATGGTAGTATGTACGTACCTAACCTACGTCTAATTGAGTAAGAGACTACACGTTGAAATTAACCAATTAATGGTCAATCGTATTGTTTCTACATGGACTAAAAAAGACTAACCATCAACCTCCCACCAGTAACCAGAAGATACGACGACGCTGACCATCTTCACTCCTCACTCATTCTTCTTCTTTGGAACATTTAGGTGCAAAGCGGCATGCCCTTAGGTGGTTTTTAAGTTGGTTCTTGGTGATGGACTTGCCGCAATACTCGCACCTAACCCGTGCATAATTCACAGGTGTGTAAATCGGATGATGAGTTTTAATGTGACGGATCCGGGATGAATGATGGTTGAAGATTTTTTCACAATAATCACATGGAAATACGGCTGTTGGAGGAGTAGATCCAGGTTTTGAACTTGCAGCTGCCACCCGAACGAGTTGTGAAGTAATCTCAAATAAGCTGCCACCACTACTTCCGCTATCTCCTACGGCTACTGAAAACAAAATTATAGTGATACGATTATAATTGTGTAGCATAGTTGGATAACATTATTAATTGAAAAAATTGTAAATAAATTGGATCCTAGAGAAAAAGGGAGGTTGTAAAATTGAAATTAGGTTACCCAATTCAAGTGGCGGCTGTTGAGGCTCAGGAAGAGAAACGTTTTGCTTATTGAGTAAAGTTGGGGGTGTGAGCTCCTGGTCCTCTAATTGTTCGACTAGCTGTATATTGTTGACTGTTGCTGGTGGCCGAAAAGGTAAATTTGGATTTCTCATGGCCTGACGGAGTTTTTTTGTAAACTGATATTGCTTTATTGGTTTGATAATGGTGTGTACAATGGATGATTCTGCTTCTGCGAGTGCACTGTTCATAGGTTTGGGGGCTGCTTCCAATATTTGTTGTTGTTTGGCGAGAACAAGGCGGCTCGTTTTGTTGTTTTGTGGTGGTGGTGTCGTTGTTGTTGTAGCGGCCGGTGGAAAATGGCCCAAGTATGTGGACGGAAGGCTTTGTTGAAGGCTATTTGGACGAGTTGAGGTTGTAGTCCACTTAGCAATGGAGATAATGGGCTGCTGACTATTAGGAGAAGGAGCTTCGATTTTCTTGTAGATTATTGTCTTATGTGAAACTAGTATGACTGTATTTGAGTATTCTGCAAAGTTTACAATTTCTTCATCAGTGTCAAGCTCTTTCCAGCTTCTTTCGGCTCCCATCCTCGTCGTGTCCAGAGTATAAAAAGTAATATGAGAATGATGAAAGTTGGAATGATCCGCAATGAGTAGATTTGATATTAGAATTCTTTTAACTTGTGTCCAGTTCTAGAAATGGGAAGAAACAAAGTAAATTGAATTATAGTACTTAGTAGGGGATTTATACATGGAAATTCACAGCAGCTGGCGTTACTTTGTGCTAACCACTACTTGCTGTTGTTGCTGCTGCTGCAGCAAGTAGTATTTAGCAAGATGGTAGTATGTACAACGTACGACTTTCCCTGTACCATTAAAAAGCATTTTAAAAAATTCAAGTATGTTCATACACAAAGAGTGCAATCCTCGTCCCGCTCAAATCCCAATGGCGGGACGAGGATTTTTAAAATTATCTTATTTTTCAATCCTCTTAATAGACAAACTAGCCAAATTTACTGTCCATATAAATTGTTTGTTTTTAATTTGCCCCTTATCCGCATCTACTTTCCCGTATCTTGTACTCGTAACTAACCTATTAACCACTCACCTGGACGTCAGGCAAAACATGTAGCCGTAGTGGACCATAATTTTGCCTCAGCAACAACAACTCAACCTCCTCAACTACTGCTGAACCAACACTTGTCATACTTCCTCAAAAAATATTTTGTACTCTCCGACTTGGCTAATAAAATGTTGACTATTGGTGTTGAAACGTTTACTCCACTAATTGGGCCATCAATCATACGCACCACTCACTCTCACTTTCGCAGTCAGTCTACAAAAATTTAGTTGGTCATACTTGCTGCTCTCCGATACAAAAACAACATACTGATGCTGATGGAGCAGCAACTGAGAGGTACGCACGCAATGGTTAAGGGTAAATTCACGCCGACCCGCCGCCAGGACTAACTTGTTCAAACCTGTTTTTTTGCTCTTCCACGACCTATGCCTTCCTCCACCCTCCTCCTTCTCCCCTTTCCTACCAGCCAGCTTGCTCCGCTGCAAACGTAACTTATCTCCGATTACTTCTATATTTATTATCGGATAATTATCAGGTAGTTAGTGTATTCTTTTTGGTGGTTCTCAATTGTATACCATCATCAATCATCATCATAATAGCCAATGATAAGGTGGGACAATGCGTAATAATATCATGGGTCTTCCATAAGCTGCAGCAGAGGAGCAGCAGCCTGGCTAGCTACATTACATAGCAGCACTTTGCATTCATAGCAATGGAAATATTATTTTTCATTTGTTAAAATTAAACGAAATGCTCAATGGTGGTGCATTAAATTACTGGAGGTGGTGAGGAATCGGTAATGAGCTCATTTAATAGTAATGCTCATCATCATCTAAAACACTCATGATGATGATGATGATGATGATGATGATGATGATGATGATGATTGATGCTGATTGATGATAGTAAATGATACAAAGGAAATTAACCTCCTAATTAAGCCATTTTTAATTCTACTGATATGGCTTGCTTCATTTCATGTTTCATGTATACATAGGTAGGTGATGGTGGTAGTACGTACTATTACCAACTAACAAAGAGTCATCGTCTACTTATTTAATTTTAAAAATGGAAATAAAATAGGAGAATTTATTCTATACACTACAAGCTTTTTTTACTTACGCAATTTCCCCCTTCAATCTTCTTCTTCTCCCAAGTCTGAATCGTCAGATTGTTCCTCATCATTTTCTTCTTCAACAGGTGCTGGAGGTTGCAAATCAATCTTATTAAGATCCAAATCTTTGATGATGAGCCCGCAAAGTTGAGCATAAGTTGAGCATTCTGGTACGGGGCCAATTGACATGTATCGGTCACAAAGTCTGAAAGCCAGTTGTTTCAGTATGTCCAGATTACTCATCGTCTCACTTTTCAATTCCAACCTCTTGTTCAGTAGCAAATTAACAGGAGTGTAGGTGCCAGGGTTGAACGTGTCATATACGTTGATTCGATGGGCAAAGGCTAGCATTACTATTAATTGTGCCCGGGACTCCATGATCTCCGCTTCAAGCTTTGAGTCTTCTACGTCGAGCACGGTAGATGTGTAATGTAGTCTGGTCGAATTGAAATATTTACTCACTACAGTCCCACTATACGTCCCGTGGGATTCAGATATGGTCGACTGGTTGTTTCCAAAGTGAACTCCAACGTAGACTGCTCCGTCACTGAACCGGATCAAATAGGTCCAATATTGTCTTCTCGGCCCACTCACTTGCGATTCGAGGAGAAGCTTGAAAAAGGGACTAAGCTGGGCGGTAATTGGATCCGACCTGTTGGTCAAGCTCACTTTCCGGACATTGAAGTAGTTTTCGTGGGATAACTTTTTCTTTTCACAATACTGGTACAGGTCCAAGAATTTAATTTGAACCTTGTTGTCCTCCAAATATGCTGGTAGATGAAGAAGGGCAGAGCTACAAGTTGGGATTTTGGATCCAGTCATAAACGGACTCAAGGAGGAGATTTTGGCTTCATCATCCTTCATCTTGCCTCCGCCTCCGCCGCCGCTCTTCTCCATCGCCTGAAGTCGGCATAATCCCGTCCGAATATACACAAGTACCTGGAAATGGAATATTAGATTTATTTGAAAAAAATTGTCATTTAAGAATTGGGTAGCAACTTTGGCGGCGGTGCAGCAATAGTGGTCCGTTCCTGCTATGGTTCGTTCCATACTATGTATCATTCCATCTGTCTAAATCTTAATATTAAGTCTTTAATATCACATTTTAAATTCAAATCCAAATCAATTCAAAATTTCCAGCCGCCAAAAGCTTCAAGAAGAATTATAATCTTCTACAATATTATTGGAAACTTACCCTCCATAAAAACAGTCTGAATTCTGATTGAAGAAGCCGCGTTGTTCCTCTGAACCTTTCAAACTTGAGTTTGCGATAGTTCATGTTGTTGTTTCGGATTTTTTTCTTCATCAAAATTTGTCTCAAACCAATACGTAGCTGTCTTTCAAATTCCGGTGACTCTGATTCCATGCTTGAGTCTTTGAAATGAATTTTTTCAATATACACAGGAAGGTCCGGTGGCGTAAAAGACTCATCAATGGCGAGGACGATGACATTTTCCGCACATGGGTCATGTTTTCTGCAAAACGGATTTGAAATATTCACTTGGTGAAGTTGAGGACACCCTCTATGTGCACACGCACTGACCCACCCAACCCTGACCGAGCCTGGTGGTCTTAGAAATCTCCAAACTTGTTGTTCTGTGTCAAAGAGAATGAGGGACTCGGCTCCAGGAATGGAAGACCACATTGTATTGTCACTTGAATTCAAATCAGGAGTTTTTCCTCTTCTAAGTTGTTCTTGGAAAATTTGGCCACAAGATTCCATTGCCTCTACCCTGCCAACCCTTTTGTAATGCTCAAGCACCATAATTTGTAGAGCCTTAATCTTCTTGGCAACCTTAACCACCGGAAGGCGGATATCAGTGGGAATTAACTTCAACATCTGATAGGGAGCTAGTTGGGGGGGCTTTAAGGAAAATTGTGAACTAGTAGTGGTAGTAGTCTCATGTGGAGAAGAGATTTCGTCTTGATTATTGACGTGAGCTTCATTGTGCATATCTTGACGATGAACATCATTCAAATTAGGAAGTGGAACATAGTGTATCAAATTTGAATGCCTGGATAAAGCTCTTTGGTTTAAGAAACCTTCACAACAATGTTCGCACTGAAATGGCCGATTGATATCCTTGTTACTTAGGTGTTTAACAAGACTTCTCCGATTAAACTGATGGCCACAGTGGGGACAGGGTCTAAGAACACGTCCCTCCTCCACGTAGGATGGTCGATCCGTCCTCTTCTTTTGTATTTGTAATTTATGCATCCCGTCCTTAAATTGAGACAGAGTCGAGCCCGAATTCTTCTTCACAATGGAATGACTATGCACTCCTGTGGCATATTTAACGAAAAAACCAAAATTTTCCAAATATTTGAGTTGGCAGTGTTTAGAAATTTCACATTTGAACGATGCATGAGTTGAGTGTCGAGCCACAAACTTAAACTTGATGCCTTGTTCAGTAATGATGTGGGTCGGAACACCAGAAGCTGAGATTCCAAAGTATTTTACTGATGTCGGCAAAAACAAATCCCGCAGAGGCTGGAAATGGACAACACAAATATGTAAATAAATTTCAATTTTGAATTATACAAAAACGCATAGAGTATGCAACAAAAGAACAAAGCACTAATACAGACAGCAACAGCCGCAGTATTAGTCCTATATTTTAAAAGGCAATCTTAAGGTTGAAAATCTTAATAGTATGAAAATAAAAGGTATATTAGCCAAATTGGCAAAGTGTGCGAACAGTTTCGCCATAAAAAGCGCCGTTTTTTATGTTAATAAAAAGATAATAGTAGGTGTTTGTTTTCGCTCAATTACCGGAAGCGGATGTTCCACGTGGTTCTTAACCATTCTCAACGTGGTTAAATCTGTTGGTTTACTGAGTTCGGCCCTTGCAAGACACAACAGTGCATTGTTATTTTTGACTTTATAATGACATTGGAGTACTCCTGGTCTTTTGAGCCGGTCTAGAAACTGGTAAATATGATGTTGATAGAGGATCCCCACAGTGTTCATCTGGGTTGCGAAGAAGGTGGCTTGAGTAGGGTTGATGCTTCTCAGAAGCTCATTCACCAAATTATTTGCTCTCCGAGGCAGCCGCATCGGGGTGGTGGTGCTTGTCAAAAGTTGTGGTGGTGGTGGTGGTGGTGGTGGTGGTGGTGGTTTGTGTTGGACTTGAACTGTTTCCAGAGAAGTGGACAGAAACCCAGCAGCAGCAGCTGGAGCAATCCTTACACTCACAAACGAAGATTTCCTCTCATCATCGTCGTCATCATCCAAACTTTTGCCATCCTCACCCAAGAGCCTTGAATAATACTGCATGGTGGTGGTGCATATGGCTGCTGGTGAACTTCTGGATTTTAGCAACCTTTTCTTTCGTTCCCTCATTAGTATGGCAAGTGAAAAAGATTGAGAACTCTGTTGAGTTTTTTTCGAAATGGTGAAGCTGAGCGGATTCCTGGTAGCTAGTTTTTCACGACGCGCACGGCGGAAAACCTGACGAATTGGCGAGATGGCTGGCTCCTGTGGGTGGTCGTCATACAACACTTGGTCGACGGAAATATTAGCTGATATTGAAGTTTCTGCGACAGAGCTGGCCGCTGTCGCCTGATTCTCACCCATATTTGTCGTCGGCGTGATCATCAGTCGAGATGGAGGTGAATGGAGTTCTTCTTGTCTCCAGCAGTTTCTTTCAGGGCCAGCCAAGAAGCTCTGGTTACCTGATTGTCCTGGTGCATCTGCCGTAGACTCTCGCGGTCGTCGCGCCGCCGGCGGCGGCATTGTTTGAATGGTACGATCCTCCACTACGGTTTGCGAGGACATGGATGAAGAGAATTGTTGTTGTGCACTAGTTGAGGGTACGGCTACATGTCTCTTGCCATCTAAATCGGAGAAAAAAGTGACATTATGTTTTACTGTTGTTAATAGTACTAACAACAGTAGCTAGCTTGCTCAAAAGTACTGAACAGAGAGTGAGGTAATGGAATAGGCGGCATGTGCATAATAAAAGTAGCCGACGAGGACTTGAAGCTAGACTTTTTGGTTTTTTATTACCGTATAGAACCTCTTCCTGCCCAGTCGAGTAGCGTTGGACCAAGGACCAAAATGTGTCCAGGGGGAAGGACGATTTCCAGGTTGTTAAACCTTGACCACATTCTTGCAAAAACTCTTCCTCGATTGTCCGGGTAGAAGAGGAAGCATCGGCCACAACATGAGTAGCAGGTTTGTGAGCAGTACTTGGAAGTTGAATCGGAATGTACCACCTCCATCCGCTTCTCTCTTCCAACTTGACGGCGTAAGCAGAGTTAAGCCCAACACCTTCCCAGCTTACAAATTCGATTTTGTTTTTGTATGATGTTGACTTTCGCATTATCCATTTATGACGACCCTTGTAGATTATCGATTTGCATTTTCCTCGACTTCCGGGTTCCGATCCAAGGCTCAGTGGTCCTTGAGTCTTTGAGAAAATTTCCACATAGTTGGGCTACAATGGTGTTAAAAAAGGTGTAAGACAAAGTGAAATTCAATCTGTATTTTCGTCCAACAGGTTGTATCAATTATGAGTGCTTGCTAAATTTTCCCCTGCTACCCATTTTCCGTACATACCGTTGGTTGTGCTGCAGGGCAGGAATCTTCACCACTCGACGTTATGTGGACAATAGATTCGGATTTGTACAAAATCATCCGGGAGCAATATGAGCAATGGAAAAACCCGCCCTCGGCCGAATGGTGGTTATATATGTGGTTTTTAAACCATAGTACAAAGTCAACACCGTTGAAGTTCATTTGTGGACCCTGAAGGCCGAAGTGAGGCGGGAGGTTACTGAGATGATCCGCCATACCACCTCCTGATGGGGATGGATGATGATGCAAGTCAATGATGATGACGTTCAAGCTCAACGTACCAACCTGACAAAATTAACGATACGGATTATAAAAATGGGGAGGGTAGGGGGATATAGCTTAACGTGTTTTTGTAACAGGCAGCAAGCAACAGCAGTAGGATTGAGCAGGGTATGATGTTGAATTTTAAGCCTTAAATTTAACATTTATCGTTCAACCCCATCTTAAAATCCTTCCTACAAGTTTTAAATTTTTTAAACCGTTTAGCTGAGCGAGCGCTTGAATATAGGAAGGTTTTTCTCCAGTGTATAAACTATGCAGCTGGTACCTTGTTGTTCAGTAGTAGAGTAGTTATTGGTTGTTGAAGCAGTGGGCAGACTGACTGGAGAATCCTTCTCAATTCGCCCGGCCTCCGTATTCAAATCTTGTCAACTAATTTAATTCAAACTCTTCTTAGCTCCCGCTGATGGTAAACATGTAGTGGCGCGCAAGCGTAGTAGAACAATTTGAAAAATGTTGCTATCTGATTCTCGAGACGCACGTACATGCTCGCCTACCTGTCTCCTCCTCCCAAATTTGCTTCAAATCTTTCCTTGTCTACCATCTCCATTTACTATCCAATTTTTGCAAGTATTGTTTTTTGTATCGACTTGGCTCAAGTCACATATTTCCCAATTTTTTATCATCCGCCTATGCTCTAACCTGTGGAACTATTTTATGCAAATATTGTTCCACGGGTTAGAGCATGGGAACAAATCAAAATTGGGAAAATTGTAACTGATATCAGTTGTATAATTTTTTCACAATTTATATGCATAAGAAGGGTGAGTGACAGACAAGTCCGATATCTGGCTACAGCGCTTATGTTTTGCGCATTCAAACTAATACGTTGCGCCGCTAAAGCTACAATAAACATAATAGTCTCATCCAAAAAGGATGGGAAAGTTACAAGAAAATCGAATAAATAATTGATAAAAATTCCCAGAAATTGAAAGAATGTAATTCGTGTTATTCGCATGTGTCTTTACCTTAATTGGATTCAATGATAAGTTCAATAAGTTCAAGTGAAAGCAGTGACTCGGATGATTTGGCATGTTATATTCCTAAAATATCAAAGCAAGATACACTTCATCCTTCTCATGCTCCACCCGATTCACCTTAGTCCTCGGCGAATAATCGATAATAAGAAGATCTCACTAAAACCTAAAATTGGATCCAGAAGTATTATCTTATGCAAAATTCAGTCCGACCCGCCTCTCTTTTCTACATAGTTAACTACTACTCACTAGTGAATAACATATATGTTATTATATAGTCAAAATTACTGATAACGGGTTTAGAATGTATTTCAAAATATACTGTCAAATAACAAAAACGCTTTGCGTAGACTTATTATATTTGTAATATTGTTAGAATATTATAGATAGTTAATAGCTGCTGTTAAATATAGCAAATCTTACAATAAATTAAATTCATAAATGCTATAAAAATATATAGTAATTTACATAGTGGTGTGAATGCAATTATAATTTGCATGGGCATGACCGCGCACATGTTACTCAACTTTCAAAGTAATTAGCAATCATTTTTGGCATTCGCACCTTTCCTTTGGTCTGGAGTATTTAGCATAATTTAGATGCAAGTGGTCCGATCCATGAGGTACTTTGGTGAGTTGTTTTCTATCTACATGGTCGTACCATTTGAATTTGTTTTTTGGAGCCGCCAAATGATCGTACGGCAGCAATAATTTATGACTACACCAGCTTTTAAAATTCCATAGTAGTACTGATCTTTTCCTTTTACTCTTTCAAATTCCAACTTTTTGATGTACAGTGTGCAAATAGCTACATAGAAATGTTTTTGGAAGTGTAAATGTGCGACTGGCAGCATATTCTATTGAAAGTCATCAGCCCCGTTCACAAACGACCGGTATGATTATATATCATCAATTTATTACACACAAATAAATATATTCTTCTGTGAAGATTCTAAGATCTGCTCTACTAGATCCACTTAATCGTCCTGACCATGGACACCTCCTCCACTAGCTGCTCCTCCACCATGTACTTAAGAAGATACGGGTCTGAGTCAGAGATTAGTGAAGATGATGATGATAACAGTGGGTACGTGAGGGGGCTAACATTTGGAACAAATTTAAAAGTCTCGGCGTCAAATGGTCTCAAACTATACAATAATTTTACTGTTCTTGTCCCCAATGCCTATATTTTAATATCATCAGATTATGCAGCGGGAGTACAGCTGAGTCTGATAGCCTTTCTCCCTTCCAACGATTGTCTGGCTGTGTGGGAAGGGTCATGCGAAACATTTTCATCGATGACGAGGCGGTTGAAGCAGGTTCAGGGTCTTCCGCTCAGAAGTGCACGTTGGGAAGAAGAGTACAGAGCGAAAAGGAGGATGGACACGACGAAGAGGACACTTACGACTCTTCATTTGTGAATGATGAAACTCAGAGCAGCGGTGAAACCGGATCCTACCTCTCGTGGGTGTGATCATTTCGTATATTTATCTTCACATGATTCTTTAGTGATATTGTGATTGTTTGTTTGTATGATTGTTAATGTAAATTTGGAACGTGAGTCGTCGTCCTCGTCATGAGCTATTTATTACTACTACCAAGACTACTACTCTATTAATTGCAAAATTTTATTAAAAATTTTTCAAAATTGGAAAATTTCCAATTTTCTTTCATTTTCTCACCTTCCCACATGTCTGGTGATCTCCTGCCACGTGTTACGA
>JAQFYU010002174.1:0-12523 GCA_034694905.1 Ceratophysella granulata
TCTAATAACTAGCTCTCCCAACTGGATTATTGTCGTGGAAGAAGTTGGGTGCCAGGTTCCCGAACCGCCCCATCTCATTGGTGCCGAAACCCTAAGTCGCTTCACGCCTTATAAGTCGTGAAGCGCAGAACCAGGGCAATTTGGGCAGCAAAGTCCTACAGTGAGTTCTGAACATTGCCTATATGAGGCAACAAAGTGTAGCTGTAAATCGGAAAGTGGATCCCGCCCTGATCAAGCTCATTCTCTTCATCCGGAGGGCACGACGGAACACCGTGAAATCGCACAAAAGACAATACCTTCAGTTTTTTATAGAAGTGTTGGAGCTCACGGCGATAGGACTCCGTCTTCAGGCCATCACAGGCGCCAACGTTCCCGCAACACGACTCGTAGTCGCCGAGATCCGTAAGTTCGGAATAAAACAATTCCCATTAGCTGTCACGCGCATATAAGGTCTAAACCGAGCATAAAAATATCAAATACAGTTGTCACCATGAGCGAGGTAGCTAAGAAAGCAGAGCAGAATATACAGGAAATCATAGATGCTCTAGAATTCATGTCTTTATCACATGAACCACTACAGGACAGCGCGAACGATACCGATATAGAGCAAGTCACACCACCATCCTCTCAGCAGGGTGACTCCCAGTCCATCTCAGGGTCCGAATTTTCCAGTTGGAGTAGAAGTGGGTCTCAGAGCTCGGACAGGTCAGTATACGTCCAGAGCGACAATTGGTGTTGGCAGGGTCAGCCACGCCCACTCCGCTTCGTAGCGGAGGTGGTCGTCCCTGGATAAGGGTTCAGTAAAATAGTCCCACTTGAGGATTGGGACAAAATGTCGGTCCTTGATCGGGCCGCACATGAGGCCCAGCAAGCCTTAGAAAAAGAAGAAGCTCTTCAAGAGCTAACCAAAGCTGTACAACAACTTGTAGCGCATATTTCCAGGCAAATACCCGAACCCAACTCCCGCTACCGCATTGTAGCATGTCAACTCATGTCTGGAGTTGTAGCTTGCCAGCTAATGTCAGGAGGTCCAGCGGGTCCAGCGACCACACGAGACACTAGGTTACCGGGCCTCAGCACTCCGGCTTCCAGCTCTTACAATGAGAATCAGGGCTTCTGGGCCTTAAGCCCATTGGCCTGCGCCAGGTGCGGGGAAGAGGATCATAGAATGGACGTATGTCCTTTCAAGGGAAAGGCACTTTTTTGTAGGATTCACAAATGGTGCCAGCATACCACCAAATCTTGTAAGGACCCATACGGGCAACCGAGGAAATATAGACACGAGGACTGGTCCACCAGGAAAGATAGACGCCAATTCTGGTCTAAACCACGTCCGCTGACACAAGCAGCCGACGAAGCTGAGCAACGCCATAAGGGCAGGCTCCCACGCGCCATCCCATAAGCCATGAGCCTTATAACAATCCAAATATGGGCCCATAATCACAAATCGCGTATTCATAGAACAGAACGGCAACGAATCATTCTGATCATACACCCAAATAACGACCCAAGATCGAAATTCTGTATACATTCAAGCAACCAGCCCATCTTGACAGTTGAGTAGTGCGTCGAAAGAAAACAGAAAGACAAAACAAAGTCCAAGGACACCTACATTATTTCAAATAGACAGAAGGGAGTGGTTAATAGTTGGAGAGGCGTAGTAGATAAGAATCCTGTATCATCATTCATCATTAACAAAGAAACAGGATATGTCCAGGGTCACTCGTAAATCCCATCGGCATACTGAACAAACCTCAGCATGATAATTTTGAACAAAGGCCATAATTACCTTCCAATTACTGAACTAATCAGGAAACTTTCGGGGTCGTGCAATCATTATAAACAGGATTTGCTAACATGTTGCCGAGAACCATAACTAAGTACCAAACCGTTTCGATGAGGACGACCATAATATAATCACTTCACAAAAGATTTCCGCATTCATCACAAAATCTAATTACGATTGATAGACAGGATAAGTAACTCGACTTCTAAGCATAGGTATATGACGCAGCATAAGTAATCATAAAAAAAAAAAAAAAAAAAATCATTTAAAGCGTGTCCACAAGATTTACGCAGATGTTGTTACTTAGCACAATCAAAACGAGAAGACCTTCGGTTAAAATCCCATACGTGGCAATTGTTTTTTTTACCTATCAAGTGAGACTACATTTTTCTGGTCAAGGTCTGTTTTATGCCCCTGGTTACCATCGCGAGGTACCAGGAAAGAAGTAAGTAAGGAATATGGCAGACCGGGCCAAAACAATGGAACGACAATCCAAGGCAGGTGGTTATGCGAACAGATATTTTTTTTCTCTCAAACAATATACCGGTATATTAATCTTAAAATCATAAATATTGAAGATAATTGAATGAATATTGAAGACAATGAATTGAACATTGAAGACAATGAATTGAATATTGACGAAAATTGATTGAATATGGAAGAAAATGAATACAGTTGAAGTAGCGAATCCGTTCAGTGATACGTCACTATTGAAGGTAGCTTTTGAATAA
Organism: Ceratophysella granulata; assembly: GCA_034694905.1. Taxonomy (NCBI): domain Eukaryota; kingdom Metazoa; phylum Arthropoda; class Collembola; order Poduromorpha; family Hypogastruridae; genus Ceratophysella; species Ceratophysella granulata. The sequence goes on from JAQFYU010002174.1 coordinate 2,518, forward strand.
AGACGATAATGAAATGAATAATTAAAAAGAATTCAAATCCTTTCAGGACGCCATCACTATTGTAGGTACAGTTAGCACTAAAATCCTTTCAGCGAGACGTCACTATTGTAGGTAACGAATTTAACACAGAGAGTAATCCTTTCAGCGCGCCATCACTATTGTAGGTGTAGTGAGCACTTAAATCCTTTCAGCGAGGCGGCACTATTGCGGGTAATCTCTAACCTCGGGGTTCATCTGTTCCGCATAACCAAAACACCTTTCGATTAAGTCATACGTTAATACACTTTGATGGGAAAACTAGAATTCACAATATTACAATGGGTTACGTATGCTCAATGTCACAATCTGCTATCAATGATTTTATCACAATCGGTCGACTATGATCAAAAGATCAAATTCGGTCATCAAACTCGGTTATCAAACTCGTTTATCAAACTCGGTTATCAAAGTCGGTCATCAAATTCGGTCATCAAACTCGGTTATCAAACTCGTTTATCAAAGTCGGTCATCAAATTCGGTCATCAAATTCGGTTATCAAACTCGGTTATCAAACTCGTTTATCAAACTCGGTTATCAACTTCGGTCATCAAACTCGGTCCTCTTCATTCGACCAATCAACAGGGTCCAGCAAACCCCACCAAACCAATCCGGTTATTATAGGCGCGCTGCGCCAATTCGCCATATCTAGAGACACAGAGAGGTTAACGACTACCGCGCGGTATAATTGGACTCCAAAGTAGGTCCATACGAACCAGCGGCATAGTCTGTGTATACAAAATTTAACTAGCATAATACACATCATAATAAAGATAGACAACCACAGGAACATTTGGGAGCGGGTCCAAACTTCAGAGATACCCATCACTCTTTATTTTCTTTTAATATGTAGCACCCAGGTTACACAACTAGCATTCATTCTGTCAACTCATAACCGTTCCCCTTAACAAGGCACCATCACCACAACCAAGGATCCCGGTTGTATATCACGCCATTTAGTTATCTGCAAATCAACAAACCCGAGATAGCACGTCAAATAAGGCACGGGCTTGGTTTATAACAACTTTCAGGCAACGAGAACCCTTTTTGAAACCCAACCCAAAAACGCAATTATTAATTGGAATTCACTCGAATTCACTCGAATTTGTCTGTATAATAATACCTGGCCAAGATGGTTGGGCCGGAGCGGCTACTGTCGAGGGGAGCCAGTGTTGCTCCAAGGCGGTCGAGTTCCTGAAGACCCTCGAGCATAGGGAGCAACGGTGGCACTGCGCCACCGTATGGGCTTGACGAAGGTGACGAGCAGCCTCACGTAGACCAGCACGGACCACCAAGCAGAGCAGGCACTGGTGTGACCCCAACACAGAGGTCTCCCTTTGATGTTCGCGGAGAGCATGGTCCAGCAGAGATGATGGCGAAGCACGGCTCTCAGGGCACCATCGGCAGAGGTGAAGCTTCGGATTGACAGGGTCCCGACCAAGAGTGATAACGCCCTTGAGGTGAGTTCGAGCAGGGACAATCTCCAGAATGTCCTCCAGACACAACCCAACCCCCTCTCTCTGCCGTTCAAGGAAGGCAGACACGGGCGAATTGGTAGCGGTAAGGTCAGTACTGAGAAAGGCTGTAGATAGGGACGGCGGCTCAATAACTGGCATACTTAGGGATAGCAGCTGAGGTGCAGGGATCGGAGCACTAAGGGACGCACTGGAAGTGGCGATGGACAGGGTCACAGGAGCAGTTTCTAGGTTCAAAGATGTAGCCAGGGGAACAGGGGTGGAAATTACTGCTGGGTTCGTAACAGCAAATAGAAAAACGGGATCATCTGATTCCATCGCAGCAGTACTGGCTCCAGCTGCAGCTGCGGCCGCCTCCTCGGCCTGCATGTCCGCGGCCATTTCAGCATCACCCTCCGGTGGTGTAGGGGGACGCGGAACTGCAGCTACGGCGGGTGCCACGACCAGAGTCCGTCGTACGGGATATGCCACTCCGGTCACACGACGTCCAGAGTCTACCCCTGACCGAAATCTGAAGGCAGGAAGCATAAGGTCTCGATAGTTGTACCGACCAAGGTTCTCGCGAAACAGGGTCTCACTCAGGTCATTAATAACCACTCGCCATCCCCATACTGGCAGATCCATATGCACACACCGTTGTCGGGCAGACCAGTACAAGCCGTCGCGAAAAGCAGGGTCTAGGTCACCCGTGTGACTATAAATCAATACGAATCAACATTTATTCATCTTAGGCATTAAATTCACTCGTCCAACGATGGCCAGCACAATCGACATACATGCTGTTGGCCACGCTCCAACCGGTTTTTCGTACATTACTAGGCACCCTTTAAACTTACCCATGGTCACAGGTGCACCAACACCAGTGAAGATATACGGATACTTTGTTAGGAAGAGAGCATCGGACAAGGCTCTGCGTGTCCAACCAGAGAAAGTTCCGGGCATGAACTATCGTAACGGGACATTCCGCACCCACTTCCCCTAGCGTCAGGGTACATCTTAGCGTCATGGGAGCAAATATGATTACTTGTTGTGGACGCTGAACCACCTATAACATTCCAACCTTAAATCAACATCTCTTTATGTCTCAACATTGTTTTGTGTGTAAACCTTTCCTTTTCACAAAATCCAGCCCATACTTACCACGCTAACCTCAATCCCATACCGAGCCAACACTTCCGGCCTCACGAAAGCGGGCGAGTTTGTATTCAAGCCGGCACACGGCTCTACGGCGTTGAGAACAGACAACCCGTTCAGCAACCGCACATATCGCGCGACATTGGCCGGAGCAGGACGAATCACCAGGTGAATCCGCAACCCACCCGCTACCAGTACCTCTGCAGTTCCCAAGCCGTACGGGGTGGCACGAAACCCTGTATCATCATAGCTATCATTGGTCTTGCGATTTATTCCTCCAACCAAGTAATTCCGTCTCAAAAGTCCGTCCTAACTCACCACTTAGGGTTTGACCCAACTCCAAGTCCCAATAGACAGACGTGGAACGATGCTCAGGCCAGGCCGAATCAGGTCCGACCTCGGATGGGCTAAGGGGACTTATCAAATAGTCGGCGGACAACAGCAACGGCACCGGGAAGGGGACCGTGAATGGGGACACGTGCAACCCTGGGCTAGCCGCCGCCGCAGCAAAGGCTTCGGCGAGAGCCAGGGGTGTCTCATGTAAGGACGGATTCCTGAAATAGGTTTACTCAATACAACTTGCATAGCGACTCACACACAACCACCCAAGGCAATCCGCAACAACAACACAGGAAGCATGACCCATATTACTTACAAAGTCCATCTCGGCGGTCCCCGGAACGCGTGTACTGCCGTAGTAGCATACTTTGTCAAGGTACTCGATGACTCCAACCACACTCCACGAGCTCTAGTGGCGTTGAATGAGGTCTCCGTGACGTAGCCAATACGCCCACCCGTCAACAATGGCAGCACCTGGCCTCTGGTGGGATCTGACGGAAACACCAGCAGACAGCACCCATGGCTCTGCACCGAGGTGTCGTGGAAGTACTCTTCCACCAGAGTTAAAAACGCCCAAGTTGGTGGAGTAGCTTCCACCTGCGGGAAGAATGGCACCTGGAAGGCGGGAGCTAACTCAACCATGAAGTCCCCAGGAACAAATCCCTGCCGCGAAACTTCGTCCGCTTCCAACGAATCCCAGCTCAGATGGTCCAGAACAACGGCCTCATCAGCATCCATCACTCTAAACAACGGGACGGTGACAGGGAATAACTGGAACGGGGGCACTGGAATCGAAACCCGCCCCGACTGAGTGACAACGGGTCCCGCTGACGGATCTTCATCCTGCAAGCAGAAAACGTCTTAAATAACAGTGTTCTCCCAAATCGAAGGTAAGGCCATTATCAATATTCATTTTACATATCCGTTTTCATTCTAGAATTTTACCCTAATTTCAAGCTCAGGCACATTTTATTTCATATCATACTTGCAATTCTGGGCTATGTACTACACCAGCATACCCATAAAACTATTTCCCTTGCATTAACTATCAGAGATTTCCGTTTAACGCAATAGTTTCAATTTTGTGTGCATTTGAGCACCCTGTATAAGCACACCGCCTATGTATATGTCACACACACATGCCCATTTATGGAACCAGCCAATCATCAGCGCGCACTAGACGATGTCATTCATCCAAAGTCAGAAATAGATTTAGTGCGACAAAAAACAAACCACCGTAAAACCCACTCGTCAACCCCACATTTAAACTAGAGCTAATCCACCACGCTCTCAGCTCACATCCAGCTTGTGCGACCATATATACAGCCCAAACCTCTGCTTTAGGAACTAGCACTACATACACACGCTCAGGGAACCCGCCACGTAATTACCCTATTATCTAACATGAATTTATCTATTTTGATTATCATTCACTTTACATATAACACAAGTTTCTAATTCAGTCAAGATTTTCTCTTCAGCCATAAAAAGAACGCAAAAATATACATACTGAAGATATTTGCATATTTTGAAGTTTTAGTATCTATTTCCATAGGTTTTATTTTCACACTTTTTGTAGATATTTATTCTAATGCATTAGTTTTCGATCCCAAGTTGTAGTGGCTATTTTAGTTCTTGGTGATATCTGGCGTTGGAATTTCGACTCTTTTCTGAGTTTAATGTTCGTTTTTGCCGATGCTGCAGCTTGGCTAGCTGAAATTTAATACCAAACATTTATTTCCAGAAATTTAAATGTATAATTTTTTCATAAACCCGTTTTCTCAATTTTGATCCATATTTTTGTGTTTATTTAAATTAACTTAATGCTCTCGCGTCTAATCTGATTAACTTAATTCAAAAATCGTATTACATTGTTTCATTGTCAATTCTACAGAATAACATAGCGTGTAGTTGTGTCAAATCGGTCACTATGTAAAATTTCCAATTTGGACGGTAAACTACTGACTAGTACGCATCAATTTTGCAGTAGTTTGGCTGAATTTTCGGTGCTTAGCCTACGGTATGGACGTAGATCACATACGACATGAACCAATATACCAATTCTTCTCTTATACTGAGCTACGCGAATTCAATTAACAAAGAACCTGCTGAAATCAGAATCCCAGCCAGGGTAAAGACCATAGGAAGAGAGCAGGAGAAGCAGAATGGTTTAACAAAGGGTGAGGATGAAGGAAATGAAGAACAATTTGTTGGTATAATTTATAAGCTTTTAACGTTATTTTTTTTTTCAATTTCATTCCATTTATTGAAAAACTTCTTGCCGAGTTCTTGTTTTGAACAAACTTTTGTGCTGGAATTTCACAATCTGTCGAGCGGTTATGTTAAGTTGTTGCATTTTTACAACCCACCTGGCAGGATTTTCGGTCGAACATTTTTTTTTCTTTCTACATTTAAATGCGTTCCTTTTTTTTTATGAAAGCTGATTTTAGCGTTGTTACTGCATCTTCAATACATACGCAATTGATTTCATTATTTTTTATTCGGAGATTTTAACACATATACGTATAGTTCATCTATTGGGATACCTATTGCTTATTTTAACGCATCTTTTAGGAATTTTGCCGCGCACTTTAGTACATATGGGAAATTGTGTTGCATATCTTCATAATTACATCGCGTTTTAGTAAATACAAACAACTCAGTCCCTAGTAATTATAGAGTTTGGAGGCTATTATCACCAGTTTATTTCTAGTTATCTTTGCGAGTCAGGTGTTCCAATATCCTTTTCTCCGGACACTGGATTTTGGCGTAAGGCACACAAGTCGTAAGCCATAGGCAATGGCCTAAAAATCGTGTAAACGGCAGACGTTAATCAAGATTTAAAAGGGAGTTAACTCAATTATGATTGTTTAGGTTAAAAGGAATTTGAGGCCAAACCTTTGTGTGCATGGAGTGAGGTATACGATAGCCGCGAGTAGTTCATCAACCCTCGCATTCGTACTCGTGCACATCTCCTATACAATGAGAATTGCCCATTCTTTCTCTGTGAGACGTGGGATGCACGATTCAATGCAGGCAAGAGTTTTGAATACAAAACAAAGGCAAGTTTGAAGTTACACAAGGGGTTTGATTAAGCGGAGACCTGATTTCATCAGTCACTCTAGGGACTTATAATTCGGTATTCTTTTTGGATGAGGTGACCCACATAGGCAGTTAATTCTTTTTTCTCAAGTGATGCAGTCTACATCAAAGCTATTATTCGCGTGTCAGATCTAGAAAACATGTAATTATACAAATATAGCTACAGGATAGATACGGTATTTTTCCCGAATTTGAAAAAAATTTGCAGCCCAGTTAAATATTAGGAAACGCTCGCAAGTGGTTACCAAGGGAGATACCATGTGTGTTTACTGCGGGTACACTAATCCTGTATTTGACCATCTTTCATATTGTTTGTATTACTTCTGAAGCCTCTTATAAAATTTCCCCTAGCAAATTGGACATCCATTTAAATTAATGAATTCCATTCCAAGTGGTTCTTGCGTTTAAATTCAAACCAAGTCTAGACATCGCATAACAATTACTTTGACAAGCTAAGACTGACAAGACTCATTATAACCGTACATAATTGATAGCGTCGGAAATACAAATTATCAAATGATTTATGACCAATATATTTTGTATAATTCAACCCGAAAACAAGCATAAATGAAATGGACTCAGTAGCCAGACCAATAAATGTCTCGCGTTGCGTAGCATTTCCGTCTATTATACGAATTTCTCGTTTAACATGGTTCTCATTTCCAATTTCCGTATAGTTGATCGGGACAAGTTGTTCGCGAGTAAGCAAATATATTATATTACGTACTTAACCATATAAAACAAGCCAGGCATTGAATAAGGCCAGAATTTTGTTTCGAAAGAAACTCATGATAATTATTGTCTTAAATAGCGGCCATACCAAGTGTGTTGCTCCTTTTCAGTGTATAGTACCGATTCATAGTTCAATAGAATTTAATATTTTCTAGTATTTCAGTGTTTCGTCTAGAGATATTCTGTATTAGTTGCACATTTTTTCGTCTTCAATTTGGTTCTTTGGCTTCATACCTTCTCCAAAATGGAATTTCTAACTAACAAAAGAACGTTGGTTAATATACTCTCCTTTTTTTCGTCTTTCTCTCGCTCTATCGCAAAATTTCAGCAAATATGTCGGCACGGCAATATCGGACTATCATTCTAATTAATATTGTTTCAAATCACTTACCGCAACGGAGGTATCCAAAGAGTCCATACTTTTTTCTTTCGCTCAAACGAAGGTAATAAAAACACTGCACGGCCCCAACACTTCAATTAAGCAATTCAACAGTGATCTTGACACCAGACTAACTTTTCCAAGTTTTCTAAGGTCTCAATCCAACTTTGTTCACTGTCGATTTTTCTACGATCGGTGACTCCAAAACTTATGCACCAAAAAACTAACTGTTAAATAAGTACTTCGTCGTGTACCACTCTGGTACCCAATGACTCAAAGAGAGATTTCGATTCTAGATCCAAGTGCGTACCAACAATCACTGTAACCATACACATTAGCTTCGAAGCTACGCATTTCCTTTTTTTGAGGTCAGTCCTCCCAAGCCTAAGGCTTGTTTATTCTTCTCGTCACGAAGTAGCATTCCACATTATCTGATCACCAATTTCATACAGGCAGTTCAGTCACGGTAACACGTGCAAGAGATAAACGCATAATGTGAAGTCAAAAGCCGTCCGACTAGTTTCTTACTATGTACATATTTTCATGCGTACACAATGTGCATATACAAAGTACTCATCTCAATGTTTACTACGGAGATTGTCACATATCAGCATACACGATAAGGCGGTCCAACCATCTATTTACCCAGCTAGGGCTCGAAACAGTTCCGTACACCATACCCTAGCCTAAGACCAGAACTACATAATAATAATACGCACAAAAATAATACAATAATATAAAAAGGTGGAGTACAGCAAATTAGCATATATAGTAGGTTACACTAATGTCGCTCTCTTTGAGCTTCCATCTTCTCTTTAGTCCTCTTACAGGTTAACTGAAATCCCACGACGCACTTGAAGGACTCGCATCACGTGCACAACTCGCCGTTGATGTCAGGAGTCGGAACGAGATCCTACCACAAGCGGTCGTGAAATTTGTGCCCAGCCTCGGGCATGGTTTAACTCGGATGACCAGCTTTAGAAGGATCCAGGATATTGACCCAGGAGAAACTCGGTCAATACTCGCTGATAGCGACAGGAACAGGTTTAGACGGATCCAGTTCATTTGCTCGAATGTAATCGACTTACGAGCAATTCGGTCAATATTCGCTGATAGCGGTAGGAACATTCAGAAACAACTTAGTAATTAACTTTAAAATAGGATGGTCCCTCGAACCTCTTTTCCTTCTTTTCTTTCTACTATTGTACACATGCGCATTGGAATACAGTACACATCCGGTAGGGTGGTACTAGTGTGCGCACGCGGGGCGCATAATTTTTTTTCTCATTTACAACATACCGACGCCAAGGGGCACAGCGAAGTAGTATGACACGGGTAAAAACCTGTGTGTTTTGCAATTTTGTCCGAATTATGAGTATCAAAGGTAATATACGCTCGTCCTCGAGCACCAAACCATGGCACGATGGACGCAAAGTGCGGAACAATACTCAGCCGTTCACCTTTTTTCAATATGTTCAGCTTGAAGGCTCCAATCTTTTCATCATTAACAAGATATAATAGTATAACCAAAATAACGCGGTCCTTCGAACCCGAGCTACGACTTTTTTGCAGTGACTTTCGCATGCCATTGTCGTATATAACTTGCGTACAATCATCGGTCACCCGTAAGGGACCGCCAAAGTTGAGTTTCACATGTTTCTTCTTTTCAGGTATCCAATGTTGATCAGCTGCCATTCTATATTTTGGTAACCGATCAACCTCGTGTAATACAATATATTTTAATACTTCATTTAGCGTGTAATTAACGGACCATTTGTTTGGTTTCATTTCCTCATTATTTGTGCAACAGCCGCACACAAAAAATATTTTTTACTATTTTTTCTTCTTAAGTAATTTACCTTTCCTAGGCACAGGGGAGTCATCAACGCCCCCCGGCCAATATCGAATTCTCTTTTTGTTAGCCACAATTTCTTGGCAAGCTACGTCGTAAGGCCAACCAGTTCCTTCACTATGAAGTCGTTTGCCTTACACGTAAAATGAACGTCATGAAATAATAAATGAATGTCATGAAGCAAATAACGAATGATATCATTAAATAATGCATGAATGTCAGGAAATAACGAATACATTATATAAATCAAATAACGAATGAACGTCATATTTAAATGTACTGGAATATATTCCTTTATTTATTGCAATTTTTACTTCATTATTAGCAAATTCTCTTTGGTATGAAAGGTAGTCTCCAAGCTTCCCTATGAATGGAGATGTTTTAACTAATCTATGTGTTGTTAATCATAGAGGTGGCATCACATTAAAAAAAAAAAAAAAAAAAAAGTAATATTAAGCTATGCATTCCAGTATTTGTATTATCTTCTCTTATCAACTTTTACGTTACTTTCTCTTAACAATTTTATGTCTTTATTTCTAGTTTACCGCTTAATTCTTAATTTTTCTATATACAATCCTCTTTTTATCATACTTATTAACCACACTTAACTTAGTTATTGTTACCTTATATCCAATTACCCGATATTAGAAATAGCTTAATGAATATATATATATACTCAGTTTATAGTAGGCCACTTTAATTATTCCGTATAAATAATTTTAAGTAACATATAAGAGAGCGGACTCAGGCTGTAAAGTCCGACGAAATACCTAAAAAATATGAAAATGTTTTGAAAATTTCATTCGGGTAACTCACCACACACAAGAGGGGGCAGGTGATTTTGCCGGTTCCCGCCAAAATCTTCTGTAAGGGGGAGGTATGTCATGGAATAAATTATCCATGACACCCACCTGTCAGGAAGAATAGTCGAGAAACACGCCAAGGACACCCACCTGT
>JAQFYU010002175.1:0-12521 GCA_034694905.1 Ceratophysella granulata
ATTGTCAAATATTGCCGTTGCCAGTAGGTTGACGGACAGATGTGCAAAACCCAGGCTTGCAAAAAAAAGTAGTTGAAAAGGCAAACAAAATGATGTTTTTGAGTTGATTTTATTTGCCAATTTGGTTTATTCAAAATGTTGGTTTTGACGTTTTTCGCCAATTTGATGTTTTGGTGGCAGGATTATACCTTCATGCCAACGTAATGCAAATTTTCTGCAATCTATTTTGAAACATCTTAAGAATGATCTTCAATCAGCTAGAATCAAATTCATTCAGTAGGCAAATTTGCACATGTACATTTGGCGTCCAAATTTGTTTACACCTGTTTTAATAGAAAGATTTTGCAAACTCTGATCCATGCCTGTGATACAACTTTCTCCAGCGACACCACGTGCTGGAAGTCATCAATCGTTCTTCTTCCTGCGTCCAAATACGTTTTTATTCCACTTGCGTGTTCTGAACGATGAACCATTTTCTGTCCTTCATTCCTCTTCCTTGACGTTATTATTACCATTCAAATTAGAATAATTAGTTTCCTTTCCTCCTTCGACATGCCAGGAAAAGCTTCTGTTCCTGAGTCCTTCTGGGAGAAGGCCCATCGTTATTATCATTACGCAAGCGCATGTCTGTCCCTCACTTCTTCACTATTCCCACTCGTAACTCGCAATTCCGAACGAATTAAAATGTGAACATGAAGACCTGGGCCTTTCTGTCTCATCCGTCCCATTCCCATATTCCAAATCCCTTTTGCTAAACGGAGTTTCCATGGAGAAAGCCGATTTAGACAAGAATTCATATGACAAGTGAATATCCAGATGTCGTACGGATTCGAAATTGGGATTTGGGGTCGAGACTCCGAAACATAAATCCCAGGCGAAACAAGACACTGAAAAGGTTGAAGTGCAGAGGAAGTTTCACACGTCGGATGCTTCGCTTTCCATATTACTTTGAATATTAATCTTGGCTATCAATACGTGTAGTCGGAGTAATAAATCAAATTCAGAAATGCTAGGTCTGGTCCTCGTGTTCCCGAGTACAATGCTGCGAACTGAGCTGCTCAAGATTGATATTGGGACCTAGGCCACGTACGCCTCTTTCGTATCATAATGCTCAAACTTCTGTTAGGGATTACGAGGGTTGTTTCACAAGTTTCAGTGTAATTTTAAATTAATTTAATTAGATTGAGTATTACTCGTGATATTAAGGCAATCAGATCCCATGAACAGTTTTGTAAGGAAAGAAGTCGTGTTTTTTATCATTAAATAATTTAAAATATTAAAATCTTTACCTGTTTTATTTGGGCAAAGTACTTCATCAATTGATCAACTATGACGTGCCACGTTTATAACTGTACCTGTTTGGTGATTTTGATAAGCGATCCAGACGTGAGCGTTTTTTTAAATAAAAATTCGAAACATTTAATATTTTCGTACCATGCGTTTGTTTGTATAAGAGGATTTAGTGAACTTGAACTCACGAAAAATATGTCATGTGTTTACACGTATTAGCTTTACGACCATACACTTGTGTTTACTAAATTCCAAAAGAAAAAAGTGAATAAAAATGAAATTGTGGATCAATTCAGATATTAAAATATAAATCTTAAAATCTGTTTGTACTTAAAAACCCACAGTGCTAGACTGTATCAACTTTTTTTCGATTTTTGATGAATCCTAGAGAACTAGAGAAGTCATAATGCCTTCGTATATGCTGAAATTTTCAAGTCGATTCATTTACACACCTGAGTTATGACCGAAATTAAAAGGTTCATTTGGGACATCCCTCGTCTTTACCGCAACTTAAAAATCGCACCATAGAAACCTCAAAACTAAAATCTGCAACTTAATACCCTAACACCAAAACCAGTATAATAAATACTGCATCATAAAACCCACAACTTAAAAGCCGCAACTTGAAAACTATAACATAAAAAAGCGGAAGACTAAAAACAGCAACATAATAGCTGCAATGTAAAGCCCCGACAATAAAATCCTCGGTATTTATGTTACACTTTCAAATGTTGCGGATTTCAACTATACAAAGAGCTTCAATTTTTACAAAGCTATTGGTTTCTACTAAATTCGCTCATTGTAAATTAAGAAACCGGTATTTGAACCCAAACCAAAACTATTGAAACAACCCTCATCCATTGAAAGTGACTTTGAGCAGAATGAAGTGAGGAGAAAGAACGTCAAGAATTTTATTGAATGGTTTTTTTTTTCTGGAGAAGTCGTGGGTGTTATCTGAACTTGGGGGGTTTCTGATCCGGATATTCCAACGACCCCGTTTGACGCCTAGACGAGTGGGTGTTTAATGAGTCTTTATATTCTTGATTTTCTTTCCAGGATCTGTTGATGGTGTGGCTTTTACCAGTGGAACCGTGTAGGGATATCAAACACTTCAATGGCGTCCTTTCCGTTGAGCCATGTTCATGAAAAATGTCTGTGTGATATGAATCTACCTGATCTACAAAAAAGAATGAAGAAAAATTGTGTAAACTGAACTCTATTCCCTTTCCTAAATCTCTTGTCCCCGTGTAGCCAAGGAAAATAAGTGGGTTTAAGATGAATGAAAAAGTGCAAGCTGGCTTGGCTTAGAGTTGCCGCCGAAACAAAAAAAAAATCAACAGTTCATGTGTTATCCCAAAAAAAAAGAAGAATTCAATTCTGACATTGAGACGAGTGCAACAGCTCAAAGGATCCCTGAGCTTCGTCCAAATGTCAGTTAACCTTGACCTGGAGTGGTCCTCTAGTGTGAAAGTGTCCGAGCGGAAGAACAGGACATCTTTTTGTCTGGACATCATTTTGGGAACTGAAGATGACAATCAAAGCAACTCCTTCATCCTTATTTTCATTTTTCGTAGTCTCGAACTTCTAGTCGTCGACCTACTCGTAGTTAGTTACATTCTATTGTAATGGGTCTTAAGCTAGACCAGGAGTTCTAGCCTAAGTACGTAGACGTGAGTTATATTAATGCTAGACCACCGTCGTCCCTCAAGAGCCCTCGTATCAGCATCACTATACCAAGACTCACCCCTATTTTTCCAAGGAGTGGTGCCAGTAGCTAGGCAACGCCCGGTGCTAAAAAAAACATCCTAGTGGTAATGGATCCCAATGAATTAGGGCCCATTCTTCTCGTATCACGAAAATTCGTTCCCGAAAAATTCGCCCCGGTACATATGCTCCTACTTGAAAACAGTTTGACTATCAATTATTCTGTAATTCTTAAATTTTTTATCTGGACATTAAAAAATCGGGACGAATTTTCCTATGAAAAATCTTCGTAGTAGGAGCAAATTATCCGGGAGAAGAGGAATTTTCGTGGAACAATTTTTGTGAAAAGAGCCTTTGTCATTGGATCTGAAACAAAATGCTCCGAATTTGAAAATTAATCAACCCAAAGTTTAAAGAATTTAAATTAACCGAATCTTGGACCATTTTTGGAGTAGATCCATTGGAAAAGGCTTCAAAAACGTGTGTGCCATGAGGTGAAAGTGTTTCTGGATCAAAGCTAGTCTTGTGTAACTCTTCCAAATTCTCTTTTTTGAGTATGGACACCCATGGCAAATGACCCAGTTGAGCAGCTAAGTGTTGACTTTAGAATTTATTTAGACGTGTATCTAAGAGAGAAAAAGAAAAGAAAAAAAGCTTCTATTGCACGGAGGGAATACAAAAGGAAGAGTATGGACAGGAGAGGGAAGATGCGAGAGGAAAAGATGGTGACTACTCATGCAAAACACAACTGCCAACTCAAGCAGTTCTTAGAAAGAAGAAGAAAAAAAGTTGAAAAGTTGAGGAAACGGGAAAAAGAAAGTTTTTTTTCTTCTTCTTCAACTCTGAACACAAAACTTTTTCTAAGCCTCGCCATTTCCCCCAATCTCCCTTTGCCTATGACAGTTTCTGTTCCTACTAATTCCTCTCAATAGCACAACACCAGAGCCTCAGATCTGTTTGTCTTTCCGCCCTGTCCACCATCGGCTTCTTCTTGGCCTTTGTCAAAATTCACGCTCCGCTCATTAACAGATCCGGACAGATCCTCTGAACCGTCCCACGGTCTCTCTGTGGACCAGATCCAGGACTTTGCTCAACGGTGAAATTGAAATCAAGGCTCGTCTGTGTACAGGGTGGTTCCAGTGGTTCTCACTTCTGACATGATGGTGTGAATAGCTAGGCTCAATCAAAATTTCATGATTTTTAATTTGAATTACGTAAATCTGAATCGCTTTCACTGTATGACTAAATCGAGCACGGGTCAGACAGAATCAGCCAAATTTCAATATTTTGTAAATTTTTATCTTTGCTGAGGCCATCTAGTGGAAATTAGGCGTTTTTCTGTTATCTGAAATAACTTTTGAAAATATTCAAATATGGAAGCATTATTTGCACAAATGTAGGTTACTTGTTTTTTTTTAGAGATTTGGACATTCCAAATTAAGATCGTGAAACATTGAATTTTTTATTTAATTCCATTTCAATTATAAATTAAAATTTCTATTTATTTATTGAAACCCGGAATTTTAACTAGAATTGAGTTAGTTCAGCGATTTCTAAGCAATTATTGCGTAATACTGTTGAATTCAATGGACCTAACCTTGTATATATATATATATTTCAAATCAATGATTTTCTAAAATCGTGATAATGGTCGATGTATTAACGTCAGTTTTAGCCATTTTCAGCTAAAATTAACACAACGTATTGATACATACCAAAGATATATTTGCATAGTCTAGCCTATTTTCTAAAAAGTATTGATCTTAGGATTTAAACGTCTCTTTTAACTTTGTGTTTTGAAAATTTGGCATTCAAGTTAATTTTATATCATTGAAATCATTGACGTTCAAAGATTTTGCGAATTTTTGAGCTGCGTAAATTGTGACATAATTTCAGCAAATATGTAACGTTTTCATGTTTCCTATTTAATGGATAAGGTACTCATTATTTAATTTTAGCTGAACCACCCTGTACATGACTAGCACAGTTTCTCAATTGACCGTCAACCGCAGTTCCCTGTCCTTGACGGAGAGTCGAGTCTCGTACACATCAGAAAATGATGGATGATTCATAGCAACGAGTGTCCAGCTCGGAAGTACAATATATGAGGACTCTCAACTTGATTTGAGAAATCTCGGATTTTGACCAAATTGCACAAACGGCCAATTTCTTGCCCTCCACTCCTGTCCACTAGCTGGGAAAAGGATATGGCGAGTTTAATTCGGAAAAATATAGAAGAAAAATCTCCAAAACCCTTTCATTTCACTTTCACCGTCTTTCCCCTCTCACTTTCTTCCCATCTGGAGTCAGATCTCTGACAAGTTAGTAATTAGCCTTCAAATCGCACCACACACTCGCTCTATTCTATGTATATGTATCTATATCGCCTCTCGCCTTTTATTGCGTATTGAATAGCTCTATTTGTACACTTGCGAACCAAAAAAAAAAAAAAGATAAAGGCCAGAAATGTCTACTTTCACCCTATTCTTGTTGTTGGAGAGAAAACTCGTACGTACCTTTCTCTTCTCTAGTACCTATTCCTTGGCGGAGCATGTGAGCACCAAGCCCTTTGCACAAATACGTATAGCTTCGACGAGGGTTGTTCCAGTAATTCCTAGCTCTGTTTGACAAATGGTAAATTTGGTATGGATGAATCAATTGGGCTAAAACTTTCATCATAAGTCAACTTATCGTTAAATTATATTACAGCAAAACACTAAGCAAGAATATCCATGGGAACAGGTTTTATAAAATTTGTACTCCATTTTTTTTAGAATATTCTTTTACGAATTGTAGTCACGGCATTTCAGTTTCAGAAGTTTTCAAATAGATGGCAGGAAAACAGTCACGGAATTTTTTTTCTTAGCGATTAAATCCCTTCACAATGGGATTTAATGGGATTTAAAGGGGTTAACATGGTAGAACCAATTTTCTAAATTAAATTCCATTACATCACAGTGGGATTTAATGGTATTGTTTTTTGGATGGGATTTAATCGTATAGTGATTTAATGGGATTTAATTGAATTAAATAAGAAAAACCAAGTTTCTGAGCTAAATCCCATCACATCACAGTGGGATTTAATAAGAATTCCACTTTTCGAACTTGCTTATCCCACTTTGATTATACCCATCCCATTAAAACTCATTAAATCACGCTCTCGTTAAATCCTGTGCTGTAAAATACTCATTTTGGGGCAATTTGCAAAATAAATTACTTCGTCCGGACCTGCTGGTAAAACAGTTTGAAATTTTTTACCAGAAACACTGCAAGTACTGTAAATAGTTGAACAAAAAAAATCCAAAACTTAAATTTTAGAAATTTTCTCTACAAACACGAACGAGGTTTGACAAAAATTGTAGTAAAACATATTCTTCGTGGAAATTTTTTGTTAATTTTTTTTTCAGTGTGTTAATTTGGTTCCTACTTTCGTCTATGATGAAATGTTTCAGCCGAGTTCATCAATCTTTACCAAAAATGTCCTTAATTAAGCATCGGAACGAATTAATGGAATGACCCTCGTTCTATATCTCTCCAAATACCCCAAACCTTTTTCCCTGACTTAACTTTCATCCTCTCTCTGTCCTGAGACAAGGGAGAGATTCATGAGCTCTTAACTTTCTTTTCCTTGCCACAAAACCCGATTTGAACTTCGTTAAGCGAAAGGATGCAAAGGGAAAAAGGGAAATTGAATGTATGGAACGTCCAACTTTTTTTTCTTATATTTTTTCTCTGGAATATATTTTTTATTATTAGAGAAGAGAGGAACTCTGGTTGTGGCTTAGTACGAACTATGATTTAGATTTATGAGGAACCGGGTTTGACGAAAAGTTGTGTATGTTAGAGTGTACGTGCTCCCAGAGAGCCTCAAGTCCTTCAAGCCCTTCTGCAGCAAACGGAAAAAAAAACTTTGTTGTTGGGACCGAAGACTTTCTTGGCTTTGGATATTTTGGACCATGGGACTCAGGAGAGCATCAACGTTTTGTGTAGTGGAACATTTGTATTAATTATTTGGATAGTCCAAAGTGATCCTCCCAACTTTAAGTTCAACTCCTTGACAAGTTGCTCATGCAAGTTTGAGGAAAATAGTAAGCTCTGGTGGTTTTAGATTTTAAACGACGTCAGTGGAACTTTCTCTTTGGATTGAAAAGGCCAAACAAATGTAGAAGATGACACACACGATCCTTGTCGAATGTTTTTTTTTTCGTTGTCAATCTTAGGTGTCCCTTACAAGTGACTCCTGTTTCGTAGTGTATAGAAATGCGGCCGGGAACTTTTTGAGATGGTGACATGAAAGGCGGGTTTGGGAGTACCCGCTGTGACTGTCACACAAGGCGTCCGCTGACATTTTGATCTTGATATGACTTATGGGCCGGATGTGTGAAAGCCCACTCTTAAACACTATTACGAGCTAGGATACAGAACATATACTACATATATATATATATATATATAATGGCTAGTGCATAGGCGTGAATCTTACTCTCTGTGTATTACTTGGAACGTGTTGTACCTATGCACACATGGCCAGATGACTGTATAGAGTACCATATTCTACTAGTATACATATATATGTACGTGTTAAGCCTCTTCTGCATGAGTCATGGGTATTATTAAGACAGAGTAAAAAAATAATAAAAATTTATGGAAAGGATTGATGAGACCAGTTCTTCTAGTTTAAGGGATTTGGTGGGATCGGAAGGAGACGGACGGATTGGCAAAATCTCGTCGGGTTTTTGCCATTTTGGTATTATATTTAATTTGACCTCAATTTGATTTTTACATCATGTAGTTGTGTCAAGGTTATATTTGATTATTTTAATTTGAGTCACTTTTCCTGGCGTAAAATGAAGTTATTTAGTGACGAATTAAGGGATGTCCAGTATGATTGGATATTGGATAGTTTTGAATGCATTATTGTCCAACTGGCATACTGATGAATAACTCTTCCCATTTGTTGTCAATTTATAGTTGCCGTTCAGTGAATAGATTTTTAGTTAATGTAGTTGGGCTAGGTTAGGTTAGGTTATGGTTATTTGCATATTTGGTAATTTTTATGGATTAAATTTTCAACAATTTTAGTGAGCGTTAAATGATGTTTGAATATTGACTTCATGAAAAATTATATTTTTGATAATTGGGCCAGCGATAATTTTTTTAGCGAGTTGGTTATTGGTAAATGAAGTTTTTGCCAATTTGGCGGTCGATAAGTGCATGAAGGTTTCGCTAGTTCGGGTCGCGATAAATAAAATTTAGCAATTTGGCTATTTGTATAAGAGAGGTTTTGCCATTTTGGTTATTGTTAAATGTAGTTGTCGCCAATTTGAGTCAAGATAAATTAAATCTAATAACCTGTTAATTTATGAATGAGGATTTATTAATTGGGCTATTAATAAATCAACTTTTTGCCAATTTGGGCAGCGATTTATGAACTTTGACAATTTGGCCCTTGGTAAATTAAATTATCGTCAATTTGATTAGAGGAAAATGAAGTTTCAACAATTTGGCTCTTGATAAGCTAAGCTTCGGTCAATATGCTTGTTAACAAAAATTTTATGCCAATTTTGTAGGAAGGGAGGATGTCTGAAAGCTGAACTAGTGACGAATAAATTTTTGGCAATTTAGCAAGGGATAAATTAAATTTGTGCAAATTTTGGTTGCTATTGTATTTGTATAATGGATTTTTTCATTATTTTGTAACTTTCCGATGAAGCTTTGCCAATTTGGTTACTTTAAATTAAGTGTAAGTCAAATTTAAACATAAATTTTACTTAGATTTACAAATACTTGATTTTGCCATTCTCGACGTTTCTTCATTTCATTCCAAAAGTAGACGGTGTATAGCCAAACTAGTTTTTGCCAATCCGATCTGGAATCGTAGTAGCTTGTCGCCTAATGTTTGACTTCTATTGGAGAGAAAATGTGATTAAACACTTGGATACGGCAGCTTAGACACCTCGTGTTAGCACAGTCATATGCAATGCATAATAGCGAGACGTTACGTAACGGGTTCAAAAACACAATTTGCATGAGCGTAAGGTAGTCAACGCTTTGGGGAAAAGTTTCAGTACTTTAGGAGTAAAGTTTTCCTCACTAGTTTGTTTGTTTAACCATTTTCATATGTAGGCCAAATAAACGAGACTGAAAAATACAGGGTGGATTTCAAACTTGTCCCACTTTGAAAAAAAGCTACAGAAGGCACGGTATGTACCAAGGACTTGGCTACATCTTTAATGGAAAATCTTAAACTTTTAAGGACGATATACCCCTTCGAGTTTCGCCTTAATTTTGAATGCTTATTTTAAAATATGAAATTAAACACTCGGTGACTACAATTGATTTCAAATTGAGTATTCAGAATGAGGAGGGAGGCGTGTAGGCTATATCATTTTAAAGGAGTTTAATTTTTGATTTTTATTATGATAAAAGATCAGTTTTGAAATCTGCTTGAAGATCTTTTTGTTTTAAAATTCAAATTTAGCATTAATTTGACATATGACATGTTAGAATAATCTTAGTATCGCTACTAAACTCTGAACAACACATAATTGCAAGTTGCAGGGTAGTCCATTCTCATATTCGATCGGAAATTTGTTCAAATGGTGGGACGATTATCGTATCCGCCCTGTATGCATACATACCTTATAGCCGGCCTGAAGGGTGTATATAAAACTTTCTCCTTAACCATTTGACGAGCAACGGTTGTGTAATATACTGCTCAGCTCAACACATAAAATTGGTAGACACCCATCAAGAGTTTCACTTCTTCATAATACTCAGATCTAACTTATTGACTATAATTAAATTCGAGAGTTCCAGCAGCTTTTTTTTTCCAATTTGCATTTCGTTTTACGACGAATCCAAATGTATTGTATTTAATAACTTTCTCCAGACGGTCTCAAGCTTGAGGAGCATTTCCTTTCAAAATATTGAAATTGAACATACGGGGCATTGGTCGTTGTCGAGTTCTGTTTCCTCTCATGCATGCATAAATAAGTTCAACCATATGAAGCAAATGAGAAAAATGGGATTGTAAATAAAGCATGTTGAATAGTAAAGCTTTGTATTTTGAGTGAAGGTTGGGCGGACATGGTAAGAGGCTTGAGGTCTGAAGCAAGAGGAAGAAAGTACTTCAGAAGACCAACTCGTGACTGAGACCATAGATGGGTAAATAATTTGCCCTACTGCCCTATTCCAAATTCCGAGCATACCGCTTTACCACTCTGCTGCCGTATTCCAAATTCTCAGCCTACCGCACAACCGACCTACTGTCCTACCGTGCTAGTCATCAGTAAGGAAGCAGCGCAAAGTAGGGCTCATTACTTTGCCCTACTGCCCTATTTAATAGACAAACCCTTCTATTCTTCAAAATATATTGGTTGTTGTAATGGCCTAGTAGGCAAATAGTCTGCCCAACTGCCCTACCGCGCTACTGCCCTATTCCAAATTCTCAGCCTATTCTCAGCTACTCTATTCTCTGCTACCATCCTATTTCGGTATTCCGAATTTGCAGCTTTCTGTCCTACTCACTCCCCTATTCCAAATTCTTAATCTACTGCCCTACCGCCCTACTCCCCTATTCCAAATTCTCAACCTACTGCCCTACTGCCCTACAGCCCTATTTCCGTCGAAATTCTTAGCCTACTGTTCAACCGCCCTACTCCTCTATTCCAAATTCTCACCCTACTGCGCTCCCACCCTATTCCACTTTTCCAAATTCTCAGCCTACTGCTTTGCTGCCCTACTGCCCTACTCCCCTATTCCAAATTCTCAACCTGATGCCTTGCTGTCCTATTCCCCTACTCCCCTACTGCCCTACTTCCCTGTTCCAAATTCTTAGCCTATTGCCCTACCGCTCTATTTCCGTATTCCAAATTCTCAGCCTAATACTGCCCTACTCCCCTATTCCAAATTCTTAGCCTACTGTCCTGCCGCCCTATTTCCATATTCCAAACTTTCAGCCCACTGCCCTATTTCTATATTCCAAAATCTTGGCCAACCAACTTGCGCAACCCAGCAGCTCGAAGTAGGGCGCCCTACCTCTTGCCCTATTGCCCTACTGATTTGGACAACTTGACCATCTCTGACTGAGGCTCTTGACTCAAACTCAGACCCACTCACCTTTCTTCACAATAAAATAATAATCATGCCTGGAGTGAGGCGGAAGTCTCTGGATGAAGTACATGTGCTTGTGCTTAGGATAATATCCTCGTTTGTAGTGGAGAACATAGGTCACAGGAGGAATATGAGCTCTCCTCCCATAACCAAAGTTCGTGTCAACAAGGTCTCGTATGTGTTGTGGGAAAGTGGGTTCCTCGTGTCTTCTCGTCTACTCAATGGCAATGGCAGGACAGTATTTCATATTTCAAAGCATTTCAAACATATTCGGTCTGGTCTTCGGCACGTGGTCACGACAACTCAGGCTGTCCAAAACGTAGTCTGAGCTGATTGACCGGACCGTAGGTGCACCACCTACTTTTCATAAGTGAAAGCAAATGATTAGGATTTCGGACAAAATGGATATTGTCTTTCAGATTTAGAAAACGGTCAAATTTGTTTTAACACAAATTGCCTTCATCTTCAATTTACTTTGCTTTTTTTTATGGTTACAAACCTTTTTAGTATTTTTAGGCTCCAATTTTGGTAAATAAATACTTTAGGCTTTATCATCTATGTATTCGTTCATCATCAATAAATTGTCAAATGCACAAGTAGGAAATGCATATTTTGTCAATTGAGCCAACCGACATCTATTGAGTAAAATTGGCGGAAATACATACAATCGCACTTTTGCCTATTGGATGACGAATCGTTTTCTCACGCCAATATTTCTTTAAATATTTTCCCCCCTGATTTTGAAATTATTCAAATATTTTTCTAGGGTTTCTATTCTAGATTTTTAACTTACCATTTGGAGTTCTTTGTTTTCTTTTCTTTTCAATTTCCAACATTTATTAATTTTGTCCTAGTCACTTCCAGAAAGCATTCCCAAATGTTATCTGAAACTATTTACACCTACTAAATAGTTTCATTCTCCAATGCTGCGAAATTAAGCGTTTGTTAAGTTCGATTAACGTTAGAAGATAAAGCGTAATCTACATCGTGCAGTTGTATAAGATTTTTAGAAATATCCACAAGTTTAACCTCCAAACATTGAACTTAAACAATGACATCCATACGGAACCAGTGATCATGCGTTTATTTGTTTATGTGTTTTCTCCAGGATCGGATACCATATTCCGGAGCACAAAGGAAGCTCTTGCCTCGCTCGATGAGGTCAACCAATTTTGATAGCATAGAAAGCTGAAATTTCAAAGAATAAAACGCCAAATGTTGTTCAATTTGAACAATATCTTCAAATTATTGACCCCGAATTCAAATGCATCTTAAATATCTGGGTTTAACACGCTACTCAAAATTTGTATTCTCTGTAATGCAAGATCTCCAATGCAGCGTCTTTCACTTGTGCTAGGCACGTGGTTGACCTCAAATCATAGATGGGCAAATGGCCCTCCGGCTCTCCAGAG
>JAQFYU010002176.1:0-12518 GCA_034694905.1 Ceratophysella granulata
TAATTAGGCTGTCAGGCAAATTAAAAACACAGGTACTAACAGATCAGTGATTCTATCACTGAATGGGTCCAGCTAGTATGTTATAATTTATAGTAATAAAATAACACTGCCATGCCACCCTGTCACGAATATAAGTTTCGAAGTGCTACAACACGTGGTCTCTTTAGAGCAGTCAGCAGTTCAAAAATTGAAGTGATCTACCGATTTCCGGGTATCAGATCGGATGTCGGATTAAAATCTAAAATCTATTTTGTATATTGTATATATGGATCACTATCATTATCATTACAATCGCCGATTACAATAAGCGCCTAGCAATATACGTAAGCTAATCTGTGCTGTGAATTCGTGTTGGTTACCATACCATATATTTTACCATAATAAGCTGGGAGCTTGTAAACTGAAAACGATAATTTCCAACTTCCACATTCAACATTGCCAGTCATTTGTAATTTGTAATTCGAATTTTGTCATTGTCATTGTCATTCATCATTGCAAACGGGTTGAGTCAGCACAGGACTTTTTAGAATCGTACTCGTACTGACACCACCGAAATCAAATTGATAAAATCGAAAATGGTAGATCTCATGCGTTCCAAGTGTGAGTTAATGCAGTAGTGCAGTGGCTATGCTTGATTTTCTGCTTCATATCACACATTGAGATGGAATAACTACTAACTTTTTGATTGTATTTGTGATCTATTTTGCAGGTGCAAACGAGCCTAATGTTGTGACCAAGTTCTATCGTTCAATCGCTGTACGGTATCAGTCGTTATTAGACCATTGGACGCCTCACGTGAGATCGAGATGGGGTTTTGCCATATCTCTTATTCTTCTATTCGTCCTTCGAATCCTCTTGGCTCAAGTGAGTTGAATAATTGAACATTGAACATCCGCGATTGATTTGACGTAAACAATTGACTTTTTGTTAATTAATAACATTCGATTTTTTTAGGGATGGTACATCGTGACGTACGCCTTGGGCATTTATCATCTCAATCTATTCATTGCCTTTCTTACTCCAAAAATTGATCCCGCGTTAGACTACGATGGTAAGTGCAGCAGCTCTTTGTCAGCTTCTAGTCTGGCTTCTGTTACTCGTGAATTGTAGGCTCTCATCTGACAATTACTTTATTTCTAGACGATGGACTTGGTCTACCCACCCACAGTACTCAAGAGTTCCGACCATTTATTCGACGGCTTCCCGAGTTCAAGTTTTGGCTGGGTATTGTCAAGTCAACCCTAATTGGTATCTTCTGTACCCTCTTCGACTGCTTCAACGTCCCAGTCTTTTGGCCCATTTTAGTCATGTACTTTATAACCCTGCTCTGCATCACGATGAAGAGACAAATCAAGCATATGGTCAAGTACAAGTATATCCCGTTCACGCATGGAAAACCAAAATATCAACAGACCTCCGTTGGAACGTGAGCCCGCAGCACATGTCTCCAATTCTAATCCTAGTTAAGAAACAATTTGCAAAAAACGAATTTGTCAAATCCCAGTAATTTATGAGGTACTCTTAAAACGAAATGAAATGATACCCACTATGATTTACATTATTCAAACAAAATATTTTCAGTTCTCAATCATTAATTACAAAGTCCCAACTCCCACAACCGTACGTAGAACGTAGTCAAGGCTAATTCCGCATACCAAAATGCTATTTCCGGCGTCATTGTAAATCTGGTGCTCCCTACTTTGTCTTCATTTGTCTGGTATAAGTGTGGGATAACAGCAGTATGACTGGCAAGTCCACCTCATTTTTTTTCTTTTGTGACGAGTTGTACAGTAAATTGACTACTTACTCTAATTACAATACAATATAAATAGTAATTTCATTAAATCTTCATGAATACATGGGAAAATGCTAAAGTGAAAATATATAGTTTGTTAATATTAGTTACATCTTGAATCAAGAGAATTTGTGTTAAATAATAAAATGA
The DNA here is from genome assembly GCA_034694905.1 of Ceratophysella granulata. Taxonomy (NCBI): domain Eukaryota; kingdom Metazoa; phylum Arthropoda; class Collembola; order Poduromorpha; family Hypogastruridae; genus Ceratophysella; species Ceratophysella granulata. Next base: position 1,946 of record JAQFYU010002176.1, read on the forward strand.
AAGAAAATCGATGAACCAGCCGGCTCTGTGTCAATACTCTTGTTCTTGTTGTCTCGGCAACGAGAACTGTCAACAAAAGTCGCGTGTGCAGCTGATCTTCTCGTTTGTAAACAAAACAAATAAATCCAGGGATACGCTCTCACTCAGTTCTCGTTTGAACTTTTGCATCTATAATTTTGCGCAACTTTTGCATTAACGAACGATATTTTTGTCTTCCAATTGTTTAATTAAAACGATTTTTCAATATTTGAAAACTACAAATCCCAATACATTACTAACACATTCCTTTATTACTAACGGCCCAACCTAATGTCTCGAAAGCAGCAGACAAGTGCACCAAGACCGAGAAGCCGGGCGGCTGCTGGAAGATCCGGTAATTATATTGAACATTTTTGCTCAAATATTTTCGAAAACCGGAAACTGGGAAGTTAAAATTATTTAAAATGTCACAGATAAGCTCTTCAGCGTCGTGGAAGAAGAAAACAGTAATTCGCCTATCCTGTCAGCTAGTTCCACTTCAATCACGACGAGTGCAAGCGGTTCGAGAATTAATTATGCGAGAAGCCCACCTCGAGTTGACCTGAAGAAGGAGTACATTCGGTTCTGTAAACTCTACTCAAGTGAAGCCCTGGACATTGTGTCAGCTCCGCTTGAGAAAGCTAGTTATGGAAGGGATTCTATCGTGGTTGACCTCAAGGGTTGTGGACTTCGAGGTGTGGATTGTATTGCTCTCGGAAAAATACTTGCCTTGGATGCACCGATTTCTCAGCTCATTCTGAGTGACTGCCTTTTGCTTCCACAAGGTTTTCAGGTAAGAAAGCAGTTTACCGTAATATTCGGGCTGCTTCCGAATTTTATAATTGAACATATTGAATTTCGCAGGCCTTAATTGACGGAATATGCAAGAATACTCGTTTGAGTGTTTTGGAACTTCGAGGAAACAATATTCAAACCGTGATGACGTCAAGCCTTGGAAAACTGCTCAAAACGAATCAACATTTGAAGAAGTGAGCAATACTTTTGTAAGAAAGTGAAAAAAAAGGTTTAAACATGACAATTTTCATATTTCCAGACTTCTTCTCGAATGGAACTGCTTGGGAATTTCCAAAGAAAGCTTCCACACATTCTGCGAAGGCCTGATGATTAATTCGAGTATTGAAACTCTGGATCTTCGAAACAATCAACTGACGGCCGAGTGTGCAATTGACATTGCCAATTCACTCCGGAAGAACAAAAGCTTGCGTGAATTGGACCTTCGTTGGAATTCAATAGGGATTGGCGGAGCGAAAGCGCTTTGGGAGTCACTTCGATTCAATTTCACGCTGATCAAGATTCATCTCTGTGGAAACTTTATTCCGGAAGATATTGTGAACTGTATTGAGCACTGTATCCAGCAGCAGAGTGAGCGAGAACGAATGATGGAAGAATATTCTAAAAGAACGACACTGCTCACGCGACAACTTCAGAAAACGGAAAAGGAACATGAACATGAGATTAGTAACATTGTGTCTGTCTTTGATGCAGAGGAAGCGGAGTACAAGGAAGCGATCAAGTAAGATTTGAGACAGTTTTGTTGAATATTTTAAAATTTAGGATGGTCAGTGATAGGTAAGGCTGTTTTCAGGGAAAGTCACGATCAGATTCAAGAATTGGATGATAAACTTCGGAATGAAAGCCTGCGGAACCACTCGCTTTCCTTGCAGGTAAGAAACGCTAAGTGCTGGTATGTAAAAAATCAATTTTAATGTAATTCTATGAATTTAATTTCCTAGATTGAAAAATTGAACGCATCCTTGGACCTTGTTTCTGAAAAAGAGGAAACACTTCGAAAAGCCCTGGAAATCAAAGAAGAACATTCTGAATACTTGGAAAATTTGTTCAAATCCGAAATGGAGAAAATGAAATCGACTAACAACACGAAACTCAAGCTTGTTCTGGAAGAATTGGAAGCAAAGCGACGGGAGAACAAATTGCTTCAGGACAAGGTTAAACGAATGGGCACAGAGTTCGAAATGGAGTCAAATACGGTAAATAACTCGAATGAACAGATTCAAATGATGAAGAAAGAGTTGGAAGATAATCGGAAGCATTATGAAGGTAACCATGGTTAAATTGTAAATAAAATTATCAGGTTATTTGTTTTTGAAAAACTAAACACGCCTAATTTGATATATTTTCGTAATTTTACAGAACGCATAAAACTGGAGAAAGAGAAATGGGACGACTGGAAAACGGAAGTAGAAACTGCTGAGAAACGAGAAATATCCGCCTTACAAACAGAAATCAAAACGATTCAAAGCAAAATGATGGAACACATCAAGGCTATTGAAAAAGGGAAAGCGGATGCGGAAGAAGAAATTCGTCACTTGAAAATCTCCTTCGTTACACAGAAGACTGAAGCGGAAGAGGAACTTACAAGAATGCGAATGAAGCTCAAATCCGATTTCGATCAAGTCCTTCAAAATTCCACTGACCAAGTGAATGCTTTCAAACTTCAGGTTGAAAAACTCGAGGGTGAATTACAAACTCAAAATACGACAATTCGAAGACTTGAAAGTGAAAACTCAACTCTTACTCGACAGAATGAAAACTTGAGACAACAAATGAATCAAATGGATTTGGTACGTATGGAATTTGAAAGTTTAATCGGCAAATTACGATTTTTTGCAATGTTTCCTCCCGATTTTTTTCATAGGAACTGGTTGAAAAGGATTCAGCAATACATTCCGCTCTAGCACGTGCTCGAACGGAAGTTCGAGAACAAATTGATCAGCTAGCTAAAGAGGAAGAAGCCAACAAAATCCTTAGAATTCAAAATCTTGAGCTTCAAGAACAAGTAAGTACATCATTTCGATTAGAAACTTAAATTTTCATAATGAGGCCTCAAAATACAGGATTTTTAACTTCCTATTTCTCCAATAATTGAGAGATTTCATACAATGCTATTCAATTTACAGATGGCTACTGTCACATTGAAACAGAATCGTGAAATCCAAGTCAAGTTCTCAGAAATGGACCATTGGAAAACTCAAGTTGAACGACGGGAAGAGGAACTAACAAGGCTCAAGTAAGATCTTTAAAATCGCAAAATATGCAACCAAAATTGGCACATGTTAATTCCAATTCCAATTTCAGAGGAGAAGACATGCGACGAGCAGCTCTGCTTCATGAAGCCTTTCTGGCTTATATGCGTTCCACTGCAGCGGCTACCGGCCTTCCGCTTCCGCCTTCCTACTACTCGAATAATCCTGAATGCCCGACAAGTACAAATCCGAATCCGAATCCGAACCCAAGTCAGAGCGGAGATGCTCCTGCCATGCCATACGTACCGCCAACTTCAGCACCTGCTGCTGACATTCAATAAGGAGTGCCGACCTGACAATAATCGCAATCGACGTCACACCCGAAATAACGTAATAATCAGCCTGATTTATTTTCAATCAATTGTCATCCAGATTCTTCTACAATTTTGAAATATATACAAGTTCAGCCAAATAATACTCACTATCGTGTCGCTGTTATTACAATGGCTTGCGACGTTCAATCAATGTAATATATTTAGTCAAGGTTCAAGATTCAGAATTATAAAAATAGGTTACATCCTAATCGCCTGTATGCTACTAGTGTAGCGTAGCACTAAATCACAAACGCCAAGAAACATTTACAGTAGAATAAGTATTCAATGTCAATCAACGTATAACACTGGTCAAGCAAACAGTAGCACCCAAAGAGTATACAGCTAAGTTACAATTAGAATAGGAAAGAATTAAGATGAAGAAGAAGAGAGTTATGGCACAGGGCACAAAAATCATTCGTTAGCTTTTCACCTTCCCATGAATAGCTCATAATATTGTTTGGGACGGCGCTTTGTCTTTGGCTAAAATAGTCGGTAGTACTCGTTAATGAAGGCCACACGTTGGAAATTGGCAAAAACACATTCGAATTGAATTTGAATATTCAGAATAGGAAGTTCTACAGGAGGTGGATAAGCAAAAACACTGAAGTCAGGCTATTTTAATTCATTTGGTAATTGTTAATCCATCCGTTTCAGGGGACCTTTCATCTAACCCGTGCATACTGTGCTGAGAAGCTGTTCAGCGCTCAGCGCCCAGAATTCAAAGCATTGCAGACAAGTGAAAGGCAAGTTTTTCAACGGTGTGCCAAAAAATTGACAAAGCGCAAAGAACGTTGGCATAAAATTGCCAATTGCGGAAGCGCTTCAAATCTTCACTTTGTCGCAATTCAAAAATCTCTAGTATGCACGAGTTATTAGACAGTTTCAATAGCTCCCTTTTGTTTCTTAGATTGCACGCTTGAGCTCGAAGAAGTGGAATGGTCAATTTTACTATTTGGAAGCTTTGGAGGAATCTTGTTGGTAGGACTATTGAAAAGAGACTCAGACTCAGGAACTTGCGTGGTTGACGTTGATGTTGATGAGATGGTCATGAAGGACGTCTCAGATTGCGGCGTGACGACAGGATCCTCCGAGGTTTCAGTGGGACTGTTTACAATTTCTGGTAATGGGTTGATTGTTGAACCAGAATTTGTAAAACTTGAGTTGCTTAGACCCAAACTGAGTCTTGAGTGATTTCCTGTGATTTTACTTTGTCCAACGGAACTCGTACCAGACGAAGATGATGGACTGGGATTTCGTAGGAATTGACCACGATGAGCACGACTTCGGTGTGGAAGGTTTCCGAGTGGGATTTCTTCTTCTAGATTCATTAAGCCTCCTCTCGTAACCACTGAAGGGGAGGCTTCTCGGGATTTTCTCCTGCCAGAATCTAAAGAAAGGAGCAGAAAAACACTTTCATTTGGGATCAAGGTCAATTTATTTACCCATTTTTATAACTTACATGACACTGCGTTGGGTTGTCCTCCAGAAGCCTCATTATTAACAGCAACTGCGAGTCCAGGTAAAGCTCTACTTATGGGATTAAATAGCGGTCGGTCGGAACGACTCAATGGTCTTCCTGCTCAAATATTAAAAATGAAAATATCCATTCGTTCATGAATCGGGGGCTAATTGTGAAATTGATACAAGTTTGAATTTTATTTCATGTAAACCATACGATGCGATATAAAAATATTACTAATTAAACGAAGTATTACGATTTGGTCTTCCAAGATTCGTCGGAGGAGATGGGGAGGAGCCAGCGAGATCCAAAAGTCGGGCGATCATATTTAACTTTCTCTGTCGAGCTTTTTGTTTTCCTTTCACCAATCTATTCGACGAACAATACCCTTGAATTGACTGCTTTTTAAAATAGCTTAGCATTTGATGTATTACCGTTGTTTTGCAGCCATGCAGCGAATATGATCGTCAAACATAAATTTTGCTACAAGGAGTGGTGTTTTGGACTGTGACCCCCTTTGATTCGTGGGTGAAGTTTTAACCGTGATATGTAAACATCGAGAGTCATCCTTGTCACCAAGAACTTCAATATCCTGTGGATAAATTGCATTTATATGACGTGCAACTTCCAAAATTCAATGAATACATTTCAAAAGTTTACCTGAAGAAATCCTACAAACTTGACAACACCCCAACCCATCCTCTTATTGCTCGGATCTACTAGTATTAATTGAAATACATCTACGACTAGAAATCGGCGGGTCTTCACATTGTCCCGAGTAATCACAGTACAAGAGAGCATATCACTGTTAGCTGAAAGGATATTTCCTATTAAAATACAATAGAATACACTGCTCACTGATCACGATTGGGGAACTGAACTTACTTAGATCTAGGTTATCTTCGATTCGGACGCAATTCTGCGTATTCGTCAAAGGTAAATACTTTTCCGTTTCTCTTCTCAAGGTCAGAGAAAGGTTTCTTAGGAGAAAGTAAACTCTCATTGATCTCCGACTCCGTTCAACCTATTCGAGAAAAAATATACAAAATATTGAGCTGAACGCTAATTATAAAGTTAGGATTTGTTGATTATAAGTTCCTTTCAAAGAGCTGTCTGTGCGAGACGAACCTCGCCACAGGGAAGCCGCTTGTCAAAAGAGATCCCGGTCAGCGGTGATCCAGCCGGTGGGAGAAGCAGATTGGAGTCCATCATGAGATGTTCTATACTAAGGGTTTTAGCTGCTGTCAATTCCAAGTATTCATCTTCAAATAGCTCCAAAAACATTTCATCTGTCTTGTAGTAATTTTGGAGTAGAAGTATATTTTCTTCTCGAGCTCCTTCAATTGAAGCCAAATGCGAATCTCCCAAACAACTCGAGTCCTTGTCCTTCATCACCGTGTTTAGCAGGAGTGAGGTGAGCAGTTGCAACGTTATCACGCGAATTTTGCTTTCTAGAATGGAAAAACATTGTAAAAATAAACAAGAAGCAATACTACAGAGTTCGAATGTTTTGCGCTTACCATACTTCACAGCCAAACAAATTACTGAAATTAAGCGGTCCACCAATTGTTCATTGTATCTATTGACCGTCGACGGCGTCTCAACATTATTCTCCACTTCTCCATGAAAGAATTTGTTCAGCAACTCCGCATTAATGCCTGAATCACAGAGATTTCAGTTAAAATGGTGAATAAAGGCTAAGCTTCTTATAGCTCGTGCACACTAAGTAATATGCCTACCGTCTAATCCGCCATAACAGAGTGCAAAGTGAAACAAAGGCATACCAATGTCAGTGTAGAAGAAACGTATCATAATTTGTACATAATACATAATGCAGCATAATGTGTTCAAACAAGGGGATGATTTACCTGCATTGTCATGAAGCGCATGAAGAAGACAAAGTGTAAACAGTGCCGCATAGTCATTCTCACTAGCATCCAGTGACTCAAAAATAGATGTAAGAATTGGTCGTTCACTTAAGTCTGAAACATTTGAGCTGTTTTGTACGTATTTCTCTTCCATAGCTTTGAGCTTGTCCAGCTGAGACTCTGACGAACATTGTGAGACGCTGTCCTCTTGAGTTGCTTGATTGTCATTTACCGAAGAGAGACTTGGACTGTTCACTATTCCACGGTTCTCTTCCGGTTCAGACACATTTACAGCTTCCTCAACTGTCAGTGGGAAAGCAGGAACTTCGGGTTTGAACAGAAAGAGCTCTTGATTCCCATTAATTAGCAGATTTGCTAAGAGTCGGACTAGAGGAGCATGGGTCATGATGAGAAACACTTGGGATAGTAGAAAAAGGGCTAAAATGCTGCTAACTTTGGGTGAAGTGTTCTTTCTCTATACAAAAGAAACTTACATTACAATGATTGAACATGCAGAGTAATAGCAAATCTTTGACGAAGAATTGACTTACCTCTGATGCTAGACCCTTGTCCAGTGCCGTGATATATAGAGGAATAAAGAGTCGTTGAAGCAAATGTTCAGTCATAACTTGATTCAAGTCTTCAATTTGGAGACATAGAATATCATTCAGGTAATGCAGATGGTCTAAATGCTCAGCCACCAGATCCGCCAGTCGTGGCCGTAAATCGTGCCTGAAAATTCGGATAGTTGTAGATAGTCAGTGCTACCCACAATTCCGATTCAATGGTCCAACATATTCTAAAGAATCTTACTCGGCATTATCCCGAATACAATTGTCTAGCTCAAAAACATGATTTCCAATAAACCAGACCAGATTGGAGAAATAGGGTGCAGCAGTTCTGTCTCGAATGAACTTCAACATTGACTTGTCATGGACTCTGTACACGTTTAGCGTTAAGGTTCGGACAGCAATTCGGACCATGCTTTCACCGTTGTTGAAAAATTTGATGGCTTCAGTGTACAGCGGAAAGTCATGAGTATGCTACGTAAAACAGAATATCAGAGTATTACAAACAAGCAACTTCAGAATTCATAGTAAATTAAACAGTGTTAATCGATCTCTTACCTCGTTATAGAAAAAATGTATTGTGTGAGAATTTAGTTTGAGGGATAGAGTTTTCAAGAAGGAAATATAGTAGGCCATGACTTCTTCGTCCGAAAAGTCAAACTTATGAACGATAATCGAGTTGACATGATTATTTGACAGGAGATAATCTAAAAAGAAAATACAGCAATAATTAAAATCAAAGTATTTGAAGTTCAAGGAATGGACCCACAGAAAATTGGCACAGATACCACGGACGGACTTACAAAGCGAGGTTTCATTTCTAATGTTTTCGAATAGAATATTCAACGTTTGGAGCAGTTGGACGCAGACGTAGCTGCCGCATTTTTGTCTCATAATCTTCAAGAAGAACGCCAACATATTCTTCTCCAAGAAGAAGCTGAAATAACAATTAAAAATTCGAGTATCACTGATCATTGATCGTCGAAATGTATTCAGAAAATGAATTTCCAAACTCACTCAAAAACAGTCGAATCGTTTTGATCACCCCATATTAATATTTCGGCAATTGAACGAAGTGTTTCCACAAGGAGACTCCGGTTGTTCTCACTAACGGTTTGATTCTTCGACAATACATTGTACAGGTACCTGCAAGGAATTTGAAGAGTAATTTTAGGCGTAAATTGACGAATAACAAATAATTTGAATGAATACAATTAAAAATAAATTACTTGAGATGATCGAGCGAATGCGGATTCTTGGGTTTCCAGAGTCCGCCACCAAACCAACTCCGACTCCGAAACATGGTACCAGGACCAGCCTAGACACCACCGCAGTCCCAACCTGCAACCTGTGACCCGTTCGATGTACGACTTCTGGGACACTTACGGTCCAACGATCTATCGTCAATCTCAAATGAAATTTAGATGTGAAAAAATATGACCTTGACTTATATCTGGATCAATGACATTCCTTTACTCCTATTTAGGATGGTTTCTTGATTTTGTGATCACTTCCTGATAGGGTCAATTTAAAGGTCAGCTTTTTCGAAGTGACTGTCTTTCCATGTCCATGTCCATATTTTATATTCAATCGATCGACACCTTCACCTTCGACTACTTCGACAGATCTTCTTGAGTTTATTCAAATCAAAAGCTGACAAGATGGGCGTTGAATTGAGCCGTGCCACACTACCAGACGCGTTGTTTAGTACATCATAGATCATAGACATAACAAATGAAAATGAAAGCTTTGCTTGTCTGTTGTCTGTCTGCTGTTGTATGTAGTTGCATTGCAATTTGAAATTTGCAAAGAGATGAGATTAGATTGAAAGTGAAAATTGAAGGTTATTTTTATCAAGCTATCTTTTGTTTTTAGTGCATCTCACGCATGTTAATTAGAAGCTTTAATTACATGCATTTTACACATTGGGTAATTTAATTAGGTCACTATTTTTTAACGTTAGTGTTTCATGTTTAAAAACGAAATAACAAACAATGGGATAAATAATGCAGAATTCCGCACATTTACATTTAAACTACTGAGGATGCTTAGGTGTTGATTGTTGATGCATATATCCATGCATGTCTTTAATGCCGTATAATATTCTGTATTTTCATTCATTTTAGATCTGTAATGATTAATTGAAATCTGATATAAAGAAGATTTGTGAAGATTTGATTCATTGCATATTCCACAAAAAAAAACTATATAACGAGTCATTCTCAGAATATTTCTAATAAATCTTTTCTTTCGAAATATAAATAATTCTAGCGAATATCCTAGTAATTAATAAAATCAATCTATTGAATTGAATTGAAACCAGTGTTGAACAAGGCTTTTGACCTGTCTTGCCTTTGCCTATGTCCTTGCTTTAAGATTGCGTACGCTGCCATACCTTCGTTGAACCTGTTAACCTACATTATGCGCATTGATATTGATTTAATCTTTTGTGATCAAATTCATCAGTTAATTGCTTGATTCAAGAAAAACTAGTTAATTTCCCTGATGCGTTTTCCTTGCAGGTACAGAAACATTTTTTGCCACAAAAAGAAAAAATTATTAGAGAAATCAAAGTTGGAAGTCGGACGTTTAAAATCGGGAAAGAACGGAAAAAGCCTCAGATCCTCACTAGGTGCAGCACCAACCAACTCGCATCAACAACAACTCCCCTGGTGGTGGCCTGAGTAGCCCATAACGCCATCCAACTGTCGTCGGGACAGATTTACTCATCTTTTTCAAATTCTGTGACACTAATTATTGGCCCTTCTTGTTCACATTGGAAATTGTGACTTGAAACTTGAACTCTGGTCTAAAGTTTCTATTGAATTAGTCGGTTCCGTCGTGCATCGTGTCACCCTCACTAGCTGTTGAACTTCATCATCAACACTCCTTCGTCACCGGTCACCGTCACCGGCCCTTGCATCTGGATCTTGTGGCTGCTACCTTCAGGTGACGGGTTATGTAACCGTAGCCTTCAACCGTGACGTGAACGGAAGGTCATCAATCGGTCAACCAGTAACAAGAATCGCGGATTACGTCGTCTTGAGCCAAGTAAGTCTTAGTTGTAAGTAAATCATGATGATTAACATCTATTTTGAGTGAACTTCATCTTACTCAGCCTTGTGGACCGACATGTCATGTCATGTTATGTCGTTTAACGATACATAATTCGATAGTTTCACACCGACCACCGACACCGTTAGTTTCCAAGGCTGGGCAAGATACAAGTATCTTGTAGATACTGTATCCTAAGATACGTATCTTCCGGACTAAAAGTATC
>JAQFYU010002177.1:0-12511 GCA_034694905.1 Ceratophysella granulata
TGGCAAACTGTATTCACGTCGCATAGCGGTGCTCGATTTTGGAATTAGAGAAGTGGCGATTTACAATTAATTTCAAAATAAGCATTGAGAATGAGGCCGAAGGCCGATGGCGTATATGGTCCTTAAATACTGCATTGAAAAAATATACCGCATAAATCAATTGAAACATTAAAAAGCGCAACATTAAATACCGCACTAAAAATATAAACCGCACAAATTAATAACAACATTAAAAAGCGCAACATTAAATACTGCACTACAAAATATACCGCATAAATTAGTCGCAACATTAAATACCGCATTAAAAAATAAACTGCATATATTACATAATCGCAACATTAAATACCTACCGCAATTCAAATAAATATAAACTGCATAAATCAATGGCAAAATTAAAAGTGCAACACAGAAAATACAAATTCATTCGAACAAAAAACTGTAAGCTGAATAAAATATGGAGATTAAATTATGAGAGTTATAAAAAACAAAAACAAATACTCAATTTTTTATATTAGACAAAGATGAGTTATTTATCGGAATAATTATTTTTCTCTGATAGAAATCTTAAATTGTTTGAGAAAAACAAAATGACACAAATTCAAAAATGAAGAATTGAAATTTCAAAATACAATTTGTTTATTACAACTTGCAACTTGCAATACTTCATTTAATTTTCTTTATTCAATTCATGTTGCGGTGATTATCCTTGCTTTTTTTATGTAGCGGTTAGCGGTATTTAATGTTGCAGTTTTCAGTGTAGCGGTTTTTAGGATGCCACTTTTATGACAGATTTTTATGCGGTTTTGAATTTGCGCGTTTGATGATTTGCGGTTGATGGCGTATTTAATGTTGCAATATTCAATGGTACGGTGTACATTGTGCTGCAATTTTTATGATGCGGTATTGAATTTTGCGGTTTTCAACGTTGCGGTATTTATGGGCTGAGATTTCGTTTCTAACCCTTCTTGGCCTTAGGAAAGCCCAAAGTGACTTGGCTTTTTTGGTGGGGTTGACCCGTCAAAGGAAGGAACTGAGTCGAGATCCGTGGTTGGGAAGAAGTTGCATAGTAAAAGTCCTGAGTGTCAAATTGAGCTTGATCCTCGAGACATGGAATGTTCAAATGCTCAGTCGTCGATCATAAAGATGCAGAGAAGATCCTTCTCTTCGGACATGACTAGGCCCCATTTACGGCCCAACAATCTGGGATCATGATCATGAAATCCCTTTCCTTCTCCTTGAATGCCTAACAAGCCTTCTTCTTCTCCTTCCCTTCTGCCTCCGAGCTTAGACACATTCTTCAATCCACTTGGACTCAGATGACCATATGAGGCTCCGGTTCGACTTCGTCGGCTGGACGTGATTCCATGACAGAAAGTGATCGTTCTAGCAAAGCCGAAGGATTGGGCTGGACCAGGACTGGAATTCTTGTTCTGTTCGGATCAAATATTTATGTCGACCAATATTATGGTCAAGCGAATTTTTGGCAAGCCGAGTCTCGGTTTTTTAATTTTTTAAACTGATCAGAATTTTTTTGTAAATTGTATGAAAAATCGATTCGGACCACGTACATCAAACTGATGCTACGCTGCTAATTGATTTAACAGATGAAATCCTGAGCATCCCTTGCCATCCTTCAAAATCCCACTTTGTGATGCGATCTACACGTCCCGTGTTCTCCTGTCTGTCGCCTTTCCTGTCTCTATTCCCGTTCTGTTGGAATTAGATTAGAGTCAACAGTTCCTAGTTCCGAGCATCTCCACAAACTAGTTGAGTTGGTTTCCTCTGTCAAGTCTCTGACCCTTTGGGGCAAGACACAGATGAGTTGGCAGTTGGCAGTCAGTAGGACTTGGTCCATGTTAACCATTCCATGTGACGAGATTAGGCCTGCACGACTGAGGCATAAAACTTTGATTGAATCCAAAATTCCATCATATTACACACGTCAAACCTCCCTAGGCTCCCACATTAGGCCCGTTTACGGTCCCAAGACCAGACGCAGACTTGACTCAAGTAGTGTGTGCATGTGTGGAGTTATAAGCTTTACATGCATTTTAGCTCCAAATAATTTTTCTCCAGAGAGCTTCAGCTGAAGGGGACTACATTCACATAGGATGTTAATTCTTCTCAGAGAAATGATCCTGGAACTGCTGCTCAGAGATGTCAAACTCAACCCAAATTTTGAAAAACTGAGAATGAGTTTGAGTTGTGAACGGGGCCTATTTTTAAGAATTTGAGGTGAGATGAGAATCCGGAGAAATTTTGAAGGATTGATATTTGGCGAACGGATAACGTAGAAATATTTTAGATGCTTTTGGTTGGGATTTAGGATGAGAATCGCTGGAATTTTGAATGAGTTGAGAATGATATTCAAAGATGGCAATAGAAAAACATAAAACTGAATAAACATGGAATTACAGACTAAAATTCGATAGAAGGTGAGTTGAGATTTTTAAGGTAAATAATTTCGTAAGAACGCGGTTGAGAATCGCGGGAAAGGTTGGGTTGAGAATTGAGCATGGAACTTAGAAACATCAATGTAAAAATATAAAGAAATTGAGAAACACATTGAATTAAAGGCTAAACGTGATAGAAGGTGAGTTGAGATTTTTAAGTTTTTAAATTCCATAACAACGCGATTGAGAAACGTGGACAAATTCTAAAGGTTGAGATGAGGTGAGTTTAGAATGAAGGAAGCATATTGGAATTTGAGATAAGGTGAGATGATAATCGATGGCAATTTTCTAAATTTTTGCTAAGTTGAGGTGAGAATCGAAAATTTGAAATGATAGGTGAGTTGAGAACAAGGTTTACACCTGACATGAGGTGAGAATCAGGTTTACGTGAGTTTTTTTAAAATTTGAGATCAGGTGAGATGAGAATCGATGGCAATTTTCTAAATTTTTGCTAAGTTGATTTGAGTATTGAGGATTTTTTAAGGAATTTGAGATGAAGTGAGTTGAAAACAAGTTTTACACCTGACATGAGGTGAGAATCAGGTTTACGTGCGTTTTTTTTTTGGAATTTGAGATGAGATGAGTTGAGAACAAGGTTTAAACCTGAGATGAGGAGAGAATGAGGTTAAAGTGAGTTTTCTTTTGGGAAATTTGAGATGTTGTGAGTTTAGAACAAGTTTTTAACCTGAGATGAGGTGAGAATGAGTTTAGAACAAGTTTTTAACACGAGATGAGGTAAGAATGAGTTTAGAACAAGTTTTTAACACGAGATGAGGTAAGAATGAGTTCAGAACAAGTTTTTAACCTGAGATGAGGGGAGAATGAGTTTAGAACAAGTTTTTAACTTGAGATGAGGTGAGAATGAGTTTAGAACAAGTTTTTAACCTGAGATGAGGTGAGAATGAGTTTAGAACAAGTTTTAAACCTGATATGAGGTGAGAATGAGTTTAGAACAAGTTTTAAACCTGATATGAGGTGAGAATGAGTTTATAACAAGTTTTTAACCTGAGATGAGGTGAGAATGAGTTTAGAGTGAGTTTTTTTTTGGAATTTGAGATGAGGTGAGCTGGAGAATGAGTTTAGAGTGATTTTTTTTTAAAATTTGAGATGAGGTGAGCTGAGAAGCCTTTTTGCTCGATATCTCTGTTGCTGCCGGAGAAAATGTTTACCTTACTTGCTCATCTCGAACTAACGACCAACTGTTCTAGGAAGAAGGAACCTGGAAACTAGAGTTTCGAGTTGGAGGGTATCAGGACATTAGATTATAGAAGAGAGGGAATCACGCTTCCTTGAGCTTCCGCACCCGCAGAGAGGCTTCCAAACTGGAAGCTACATGGGTTCGGTCATTTGGACCTGGAATCTGAGAAGGGCTACAGATGGAGAGCCCAACAACTCCTCCATCTCATTTTTTCCGCCCTTCAAAGTCATTTTCCCTGGTCCTTGTCCATCTGGGACAGGCTGGAGCCGTCAGCCTAACCTCTTCTGACAGCTCTGTCCATGAAACTGGGGTTTTACTCCCGGATCAGCCGCCCAGACAGACCCCGAATGCCAACGCCAAGCCAAGACCGCATAAGCACTGTAGAGGCACTCTGTAGGAACTAAAAAACTTTCACATCCCAATCCCAAATACACACACACACACACACACACACGTCAGGAGCACTCACTCCCCATGTAAAAATGTCGAGAGGGGCTCAAGTCTTAAGCTTTATTTCCTGTTTCATACTTTCTCTATTTTTAGAGAGGCCCGGCTGGCTGACTGGTTGCTCAAGTGCTTTTACATACAACATACCACAATGGGAACATTTCGTGTTCTTGCTCATGTTTTTCAATGTACTTGAGTACTTGACGTCCAAGGAGCTAAGTTGCTTAGTTTGGTAAATGTTAAACTTGTGAACGCGAAGCCCCGTAAAATATAATCTTCTTGTGGTAGAAATTCGACTGGACCTGAAATATACGAACACCGTTGTTTGTGCTAGAATTATTCTATTGACAAATTGATTCAAATTCAAGCGTATTGAGTCAATTTTGATCCAATTTCAGAGTGTAAATCTGTGTTTTGTTTAGTTAGACTAATTTGATGTTATATAGTGGAATACAAATCTTTTTTGTATTTACTTTGGTGGTTTGGTGAGGCTAATTTATTAATCCACTATATTTAGACCTTGCGGAAAAATACGTCAAGTCAGCTTTATTACCCATTTCTGCCTGGATTAGACATTTTAAAATTTAAATACTGATGGTTTGGCTAAACTATTCCTAAACGGGCCAAATTGATGACAATATCAATATCCAGCTGTTGTCATATTCAGTGTGCCGCGTTTTTTGCATCACATGGTTCAAATAAATCAATTCTTTAGATTATAAAATTCGACTTTCAAGAATACCTGATTTAATTAAGCATATTTTGAACTTGTTATTAAATTTTCGGAATATATTTAAAGAATAGTTTAGATTTGTAAATTTTTTGATTGTATTTCTAAATTTAAATTCTTTCTTGCACGAAAACTCAAACACAATGATTTTCTCACTAGATTTTCTTGATTTTTGGCTGAAGAATGCCGTTAAACCTAAATTATATTAACAATCAAATGTAATAATAATATTCAAAATATCCAGCTAATAAACCAAATCGTCTTTTCTATTGTTGTAATAAATACCTTCATAACTCTTTCTACACCTGTCTACTAGCATCCACACGTCTGTTTGTGATTACCTAAATTTTAGCCTAAGTTCTTGCCTATATTTTAATCCATAGAAGAATTTACATTTTGGGTTTAAAAACGTTACAAATTTTTTTAAATAATCATCAGGTGGCTACATGGGAGGGCTAAAAATACGCAATGACGCGACTGTTCATTACACGTCCAGACTACTTAAGCATTACAAGGCCTTTCTTTTCCGGTTCAGCTGCCCTTGTGTCGAGTTTCGGTCGGGTCAGAGTTAGCGGCGAGACTGAAGCCTTCTCCGCTTTCTCCTTTGACACTTTCTCTCCTTTTATTTTCCCTTCACTCACGTGTTGGCGTGGGCTCTTCTTTTACTCTGGAAGTGGATGAAGCCTTGGTCTAGCCTGGCCTGTGACTTGGACTCCGACCCATCTCACCTTTTCTGCCACATCCAACTTGAGACATTTTCACTTTCCCTCCTCCGTCCTGTCTCAATCCGCCTTTCTTGTCACTTTTTTTTCCTCCTGAAGGAAAATCCAAAGTCATTGACAGCCTTCTTTTTTTTTCCCTTATGCCTTGGCATTGGCACAACTTTCCTTTCAGACACAAACTCGGATTTTCCCCCCACTCCCTTTCATCTCTCCCTATGATGCCAATCATATCCGTCCGGTAACGGGAGTTTTTTCTCTTGGACTGGAATCAATACGAATCCCTATACTCACTCTGAGTTTTGGAGTAGGGATTCCATAAAAAAACTTTATACGCCTACTTTCCGAACCTCGTATAGTTTTATGACTTTCTGTGGCCCACCTCCACCTTTCACCTCTTGTACGGCTTTGGGACCCGTGTGTTTTCCGAATGTTTTATTGTCTTGACGATTTGGGCCCTTGTTGCTAATAAATTGGCATAATGCTGGGTGGAGTGGAAGGAAATGGGAATGAATTATGGTAAAAATGGCAGCTTTTTGACCAAGGGCTTTCATTTGGAATATTTTGGCTTTGTTATTGATGTTTCTTGTGATCTTACAGATTATAATTTTGGGTTAGCTCAGTTGGAGAACATGTTAGGCAGATCGTAACCTAACTAACCTAACCTAACTTAAACACGTGTTCCGTAACCTAACCTAACCAAAGATGATATGGAAATTCAAAATTTGGTATAATTTTATATAATTCAAAAAACGACCCTAATTCGTGGCTAATATTCAAATCATTGAAAATACGACTTTCACTCAGATTTCTTGAAAAACATGGATCCCAGTATGTTATATGTAAATATTTGCCTAATTAAAATTGGGGCACGAGAAAGCGGGAATTTTTAGTTAATCGGCAGTAATTAAATCATTTAACAAGCAGCGATAATTTCAAAACATTGGCAATTCCATTTGTATTCCGTTTAAAAATATCAAAATAGTGATGCAATCAGAAGCATCTGTATTCCTCCATATCGAGTGGCATTGTTATGCTAATTTTTACAAAATTCTTGAAAAAGATTAAAAAATAGTCGGCTTCAAAAATCTGAAAAATTCAGATCCTTGATTATTTCACTAGACTTTAAATATAACATGTTGCCAAGTTTCTCGGTTATCCGTGCGGGCAATTGTATTTTTAAAAACTATAGTTGCAATTATCCTCCACCCTGTATTTTTTCGTCCATTTTTTACAATCCTGTTTTCATTTGTTTGAATATGCACTTGAAAAGTGCGTAAATTACATATCAAAAAATCTATTCCGTAGAGAATTAAAAAATAGAGAATATATTGGAAGGGGCATGGTTTATTTTGCGTACAGAGTGCCAAAGCCACTGCCAACATATGTGAGATGCATTAAAATGGCATAGCTAATCTTCATCTCCATTGAGAAGATTGACTGAATCCCCAAAAGTGAAGGAGGTCTGTTGCTGAAGTGTATTTGTTGGTATGATGACAAGTTTATATTATGGTGGGATTCTCCTGGGATGATTTCTTAGCGTATCGAAACGTGATTTGGTGTCTGATAGTGACTCGTTCTCTAACCAAAAAAAAGGGTAGGCACACACACACAAGTAGCTTGACAAAATTGGAACTGCGGAACAAATTGGAGTAGTTTTTGAGGTAAATGGAAATAGTAAGCATAAGCAAGCAAAGGCCCATCAAACAGAGAATACGGACGGAGACAGAACACACTTTTCATCAGCGGCAGGGAAGGGGAAAAAGGTTTGGTACCCACTATCTAGGTCGTTTCTCTGTCGTCCCATGATGGTCGCTCCAACTCCTGCTTTTCAAACCAGAAGTGTTTTAGGTCATCATGGCCGCAGAATCAAGTGCCCGTCTGATGAACCAGTTCAAAAATAGCCACGTTCTATTCTGCATATTTTCCAATTTTTAATAGTTGTTTTGTGATATTTTTGATCTTGTTGTGAGAAATTGTCCATTTTATGAAAACCAATAAATACATAAATAAAATACCACTTTTGATATTAATATTATTCGAGTTCCTGAGCATTGATTAAATGTTCAGACTTGTTACTGTGTTTTTTCAATTTTTTTAAAGATAATTCATGTATTTTACTTTTAATTTCAAATTTTTTTAAAGGTATTCAGCTCTCACAATTTTCTTAATTTTGGAATTTCAAATTTTTAGCCATTTAAATTTTGTTTGCTATTTATAGTTTGTCTTTACGACTGGATTTATGCCACACATTTACATAATTTTAAATATGTATTTTTTTCATCATGTTTAGCTTTATGCATTTTAGTGCAGGCATACAGCACAGGATTAGCATTTTCACATTAACAATTTATAAGTAGGTTCTTCGGATTTGGTTTTTGAGGACTCTGTTTTGTTTTTCTGTTCTTTTGATGAGTTTGAATTTGAATACGACAGTTTCGTTACTTTTTCTTAAAAGCATTGTAAGATCACTTCCAGTCAGAAAATTTAGAATTTTTTTCGCTTGTTTTCTTGAAAATTTCATAATCTGTACAAAAATTGCCCAGATTGGTTTACAATTTTGCTTGTTCAATGTTCGCTGTAAGGTTTTTTATAAATATTAACGCAAATGGTGTAACCAGATTTCCACCTCTGAAATAAAAAATAAAAGTTAAAATTTTGAAATGATATTGTTTGCAAATATCAGATTACCCCAAATGAATTGGGTAGTCACTGCTCATGTGAATATATTATTTTGATAATTCGAAAATACTCTGAAATTTGATTTCACAAAAACGTTTTTTTAAACTAGAACTTTCAAAAAATTTAACTTAAAATATGTCAATTACGGTAAATTTTTTGAAAATGCTGAATTCTTTGTTGAGTTAAGAGCAGTACTCCCTCCTGAAGTATGGAACAGCCATAAGCAGGTTTTTTTTTATGACAGACCCATATGAAATCGTTTTCCAGAGAGTGAAAACAGGAGTTTAAGCCGGCAGGAGGAAGGACGACGGCAAGGAGACAATTTTATCTAATAGGCAAAAGCTTTTTACGTCCGATAGAGGCATGAGAAAATAAGACTTTTTCCTTGTTATCCTCATCATAATGTTTAGTGGGATTGAAGCCTATGGCTCCTCTTCTTCCCTCGACTTGTACTACTTTTCCAACTGATCGTTAAAAAATACAAGAGGATAAAAAAGGAGAGGGACAAGGGAGAATGGGTAGAAGGTACGTAGATTTTTACATGTTCTCCTTACTCGACTTTGATGACTCTTTTCACTTCTAAGTGAACCAACTAACCGAGCTTTATTACGGAAGGGAAAGTGGATGGAGGCAGGGAAATAATTTTGGGAGCTTCTTTTAGTATTTAGAATGATGAGATATGGGATCATGAAAAAAATGAACGACTTGTGTGGGTTTACTTGTAATAAACTAATTCTTAGATGCTGGGTGATGTGGTGTGAGGCAGCAGCAGAGAGAGCATCCCAGTCCTAGACCATGTAACGGCACATTAATCTCTGGGAACATTATGCAGTCTGCAATCAAACTTTTATAGTTCAAAGTTATTGTTGGACGAGATAAACGGGTTATGCTGGTCCTTGCAGGTAGTCGAAATTACGCAATTGGCAGGATGTAATATTGGAGAAATTGAGTTAAGTTTCGTACACAATCCATAA
The DNA here is from genome assembly GCA_034694905.1 of Ceratophysella granulata. NCBI lineage: Eukaryota > Metazoa > Arthropoda > Collembola > Poduromorpha > Hypogastruridae > Ceratophysella > Ceratophysella granulata. The sequence goes on from JAQFYU010002177.1 coordinate 9,204, forward strand.
TCGAACATACATTATATATTAATTAAGTGTGTTTTTTATATTAATGATGATTAGTAGAGTCGAAAGCAAGTCTATATTTTAAAATGGAACAAGGATCATTTCAGAAGGTTTTGATGCGTTTTGGCTGCTCAGAACTCTGTCTAAAAGATGAATCAATTTAACTGATACTTATATCAGTGAGGAACCGCAAAACAATAGATTAAAATACGAGATGTTTGCTGACTTTTCATAAAAATGACAAGGGTCGTTTCAAAAGATTTCGTGACTCATATTGACTGAGGTTGATTAAATTTCAGCTTCCTTTATTTGGGACTTGTTGCTTTTGCACAAACTGCATTTTAAGCGAAAATCAGTAGAAAATATCAACTATATGAATATTTTGTCACAGGTTGTAAATTAGAAGAAATTAGCAAGGGCCATTTCAAAAGATTTTGATAATTGTTGTCTGGTTGAAACCCAGTCATTGCACTTCATCGAAACTTTATGTCAACTTGCATTTGCAAAAAATAAAGTTAAAATATCTATGATTTTTTGTTTATATATACTATTTGTTTATCGTGACGGCGATTTTCAAAATAATTTAGAATTTTACAGGAAATCTCGAGCTAGTCACTAATAATTTTGCCTGACTTTCAAACCCATTACTTTAAACTTGTCCAGGGTATCAAATAAACACTAGAACAACAGTCACATTTCGCACAAATTCTAAACCAGGCAGATGATGGGTTGGACCGTCTCTTAGAAAGTTGAGTTACGGCTATGACACTCGGCTGTCGATGTCGGTCGTACTTGGAAAAGACGTTATTAGTTTGTCTTTTGTAGAAGCAAGGTAGTGCAATTGCTGTAAGTACAGGCAGATGCATGCATAGGACACCAGGCAGACACTCATCCCGCTGAAGGACGATGATTTCTGAAAGGGTCTCAGCATGGTTCAGGGTATCCAACGTGTCGGCAATTTTAACCATTCACTTCGACCCGAAAAATGTTGACACATTATTACTCGGCAATCAGCATGAACGGTAGCGCACTGTAATTTTATATTTAATTTAATGTTATTTAATTTTACTACAATTTTTAATTTAAAAATTACAGATTAACAAAGAACTAATTATTCGACCCGGTCCGTTCGAATCCCTAAAGCCTTATCGGAGTGTCTGTCTGTGGTGTTACCCTTTTTTCTGCCCTTCAAAGAAGGCTTCCTTGGGGTCTTCTTCCATCCCGGAGCCATCCAACATATCTTCCTTTTCTTTTCTTCCTTTTGGAGTTGTTCGTATGTTACACATGCTTAACCACCAACTGTGAGACATGACACTTCTTCATCACACATAGGTCCGACTACAAAGGGAAGATGAGCCTTCTTCGTTCCCTTTATTAGTGATGCTCAGATGGGACAATTCGTTTCCTTACAGACACATACGTGGATGTATACCAATCCCTTTGCACTTCTGAATGATGAGCTAAAGCCAAAGCTAAAAAGAACCAAGCCGTCCGACTCGAGGCTCAAGCCGAGTTTCGGCTGACGGTGAAGAATCGGCATATTGTTGCCTTGTCACCTTACATGGCATTAAGTAATGTTCACTTCCAACTTGTGTCGAAGACGAAAAATTCTGGTGGTCCCAGTATTCAAATTTTGCACCTTTTGGAGCCTTTTAACTTTAGAATTCTGTAATGGGTCGTACGATCAAAAATTCGTCGATTTTGTTTTTAAAAAGAATTTTAGAAAATTTGTCGATTTTCCTACTGGTCGATTGAGTTCATCAAATATTTGATTTTCACTTTTGGGCTAGTAAATTACGAGCTAAATTTGTCTAACCGCAAATATCCGACTTTCACCGCAAATTGACTAAGGAAAAGTTTCCATTTCGTTATGCTTGTGATGCTAAACATTCTAAATAGGTCAATTGTACGGTTAAGCTAGGTTGTGTTAGATTTGCCCTTGCGGGCATGTCTTAGCTGAAGCAACATATTATAAAGCTGCAGACGGTACAAACAGATCGAAAATTTTGTTCTACTTATCAATTAGCCCTCGTATACCAAGAACTAAGTGGTGAACTAAGCTATGGCTAACTTATTAAAAGTTGCGGTGAGAATCGTATTTATTTGCGGTGAACTATGGTTATTTTTTTTAAATGTGCAGTGAGCATCGTACGTATTTGCTGTAACAATAACAACCTATAAGTTTTACCTAATTTATTAAAATTTGCAGTGAAAATCGCATCCATTTGCTGTGAAACTACATCAGATCGACGAATTTCGAATATTTGTATTAAACCGAGTAAATTAGTGATTTCAACCAAAATGTCAACCTTGGGCGACGACATAAGCCTTCCACGAATTTTATCCAGTCTGGATCAACCCGCTAACTGTTGCTATTCATGGACTGGCAGAAGTGGCTTAGCTATGGCTAGTGGCTGACTTGCCTTTTTTTCACAAAGTTGCTCTCCTGTGATGCCATAGACAATCTTTCTTTCGTGTCAAGCCAAAACATTCCTTCCAAGCAGCTAATTCCAATTCTATTCACATAAAACTAATTTTTTCTTCGTACCTCCTTCCGTCCCCTGCCCTCACTACCCGAACAATGACATTCCCGTTCACTGAGTACCGACAGAGGGAAAGATTAAAACGAGGAAAACTGTTTTTAATCAAATTAAACAGAGTCGGAATTAGTAAAACTTGGCTTGATTTCTGACTCTTTTATGAAGTTAGGATGGAGAAAAAAAGTGTTCAGTCTTACGGCTTCAAGCCTTCCTTACTTTTTCTACACGTAATTTTCACCCCTTTTCCTATTTTTTCCCCCTACTAGAAGCTGAAGCTGAAGTTGAACCACCGGAAAAACGACGGTAGCTTAGGCCCCTATACTTAGTACACTGTATACTAATGCACTTCGTTCGTATTCACATCTTGAGTCTTCATTCATTATTAGATTTTCTTTCAAAAAATTTGAAATGTGTGAAATGAAATGCAAAAAAGAATCGAGAGGGGAGAGAATTTTTTTCGTTGAGAGATGAGCCTGGGTTCTGATGATGAAAACTGACATTGGGACGTGTCTGTACATGAAAGACTAGAATTTGATATGAATCCAAGAAAGAAAAAAATCGAGAAAGAAATTATGCATTCTCGTGAGTGAGTCTGTTTATTTATTGGAGGTAAGCCTAGGCTCGAGTTAGGCAAAAAATTCGTTAATTAATCGGGCAGGGATGGTTTTAGACCAAAAGGTCTTATGGGATGGTCCTGTCTGTCCGTCTGTAGCCAGTTTTGCGGAAGCGCAGCGCAAGTCGCCTATGTAACATGGTATGAACGGATGCTTA
>JAQFYU010002178.1:0-12510 GCA_034694905.1 Ceratophysella granulata
TTGAAGATCATCCAAAGCAAACACTTTCATGTTTTATCAATTCGAAACCGAATATGTGGTCTTGGTTCAAGCATTTAGTGCTTAATGCTACATCAATTCAGTTGAAATATCATACCTATATTTTTCCCACGCACGCCATTATCTTCATTAAAAGATAACATAAAAAGTCAGCATTGAAGGCACAATAAGAAATACATCTAAATCCGTGTGCTAACGAAAATGCAGTTTTAGTTTTTCTAATTATCATTCTTTTCGCATGATCTGCATGATCGGAAGCGAAATATACAACAGCACACTAGTAGGTATTATGTTAATACACATAGGTACTGAGCATATAATTAAATTAGCTGATATTCAAGCAAATACTTTAGTTCATGTACCAAAAAATTAATTTAAAAAACTTCGTTAAATTTGACTCAGTCTTGGACCGGGACCGACTTCGTATGTCGGTCCCGGTCCGGTCCTGTCCCAGGACCGGACCGAGACCGGACTGTCCCAGCACTAGGTGTCATCTGCAGTGGCAATGTGGTTTTCAAAAGATTCAGGGTTCAGGTTATGCTGCAAACGATTTTCTTGGACGTCAGGACCAGGACTCAGGACCTCGTTGTTTGTTGTTTCATATCCTATTTACAGTTTACAGCCTATTTCCTTACAGAAACCGGAATAGAAACTTTGATATTTCTGCCTGCAATCATGTGTACTTGAACTTCATAAACCCTTCTACTAAGTCAATCACAAAATTATTGCCTTTGATTCTCTTGCTAAGCCCGGAGATAAGGGAAAATTAAAATATGTCATGTGAAACAACCCTCGTACAACACTGTTTACCATGTTTAACAAATCCGCCCAAATGTCCCTGTACAATTATCGCCTTACGTACGAATGGAATCGAATGCCATTACTAGGGTAAGATGTTGACCATTTAATATTTCCTGAAAACAAGTTATTAAATATAATATAGAAAATATATGACCCCAAACACGAATGAAAAAAAATCAGTTAATGAATAAAATTGTTGACGACTCTGACGTTCGTGGTCATGGGATTAAAATAAACGAACTTATCTCGCTCATTGGGCTTTTGGGAAACAACAAAGAGCACGAAGGAGACGTGAGAAGCGCTTGTGCTTCCAACTCACGGAGCTCGGAGGTTGACATGCAGCGCTTGTTCAATGCAGTATTTGGCCCAGTTGTCCGATGCCGAACAAGCATTTTCATTTTGGTAGACTCGTGACCTCGTGAATGATGTGAAGATTTGGACTTCGGAATGGTTTCCAGGATCAATTACCACGAGACTTTCAAGGGGGACTGCTTCAATTCATATTCATACGAAAGCCAGCCAGAGTGAATGGTCTGAAGATTCAGTGCTGACGTTTTGCTGGGAGCAGAAGCGGGTTCGATTCCTTCTTCCGCTTGTACTTTTTCCGTCCTTCCGGTTAGGTTAGGTTAGGCTTGGTTTCCGGAACGTGCGAGGTTAGACTTTTCACAAACTCATGGCATTGGCAACTACAGACTACAGTTTGTTTAGTTGGAGCTTGGTTGGAGTTTTAACCAAGCAAGAGAGAAGAGCACCCGGGAAGTCCTCTTTGAAAGTCTCGTTCAATTACCAGCCATTTTGAAAACGGCCTGATGCCGGAATTCGAGCAAAACGCTCTTAATCGTATTCCGAGAAAAGATTTAGTGGAGTAGGAGTGGGATGTTGGTTTAGCTCATCGTGCAACAAGTGAAGACCAAGGTACTGTCAACAAATCAGTTGCCTCTTGTTAACGAACCCCTAGCTAAGTACTGAATGCCTAACTGTTACTATGATCCATTCCATCCGCACATTCATTTCGCATCACATTTTTCAATCACACAGAGTTGTCAGCTCGGCTGCATGGGGATACGGTTGAAAAGGAAGGACAAGATCTTGACTGCTGGTAAAATGAGATCGAGTGACAAGGCATTTGAGAGCAGATGGGACGACGTCCCAGGTCGTACGTCGCAGTGATTCTCTGGCGGCGGAACGAAGCTTCAGCAGAGCAAGCGGAGTGGCCTGTGAAGTGTGTCAGACGACCAGCTTGGTGTCTCACTGAAGGACTGCAGGAAAATGGAAGTGGTGGTATGGTGGAGGGACGGGGAGAGGAGACCAGTTTGGGCCAGGTTTTAGTGTGTCATGGGGTCTCGCATTGAGGTACAAGTCCTGTGTCCGGGTGAAGACGAAACCTGATCCATTGAGGGTCAACAAACTACTTCTTAAAAACCTTAGTACGAAGACTCCTTCGGCTTAGTTGCCATTCGAGCCTGACGAGGAGCACTTCTGGCACCCTTCTGCATCAGTTCTTCGGTGGAGTCTCACAGAGTAGAAGCAAGGCAGTTCGCTGAGTCTCTCCGCTTCACTCGACCACGTTCAGCGTAAAACGTAAGTGTAGTGTTCGACGGCTTCCTTGGTCCATGCCCGTCCCTTCGGCGTGTCCGCGACGAGCAACACGGATTTGCCCGTACAGCACTGACGGCCTCCTGTGGACCATGTCCAAGGCTCTAGCTCCAAATCCCACCATATTCCTGTTCCGTGAATGAAATTAGTGAATATAAGTTCTGGAAAGAGACGTGGTTTGAGACCGATTCCCGAGTCCAAGTCATCTTCCCGTCCGTCCCAAGTTTCAAGATAGAGACGTACGAGACTCGCTCCTTATTGTTGTAATCATAGTTGTTCTTACTCCGCCTGTCAGAGTAGGGCAGATTTGGAGCCGTGGTGGAGTCAATATTCAGCGTGTCAGCCTTGCTTGCCTGGTACAGAATCCGCACGGTCATTCAACTCTGGCACTCGATTGGCATACTGTACTGTAGTCTTGATCAAAACCAGATGGACCGGTTTTTCGAATGATCTCATTCCACAACGGTATCCCACTGTCCTCTGCATTTCATTGCCATATTACCATGACCTGTCTGTTATCTGCCCTTGCCTACTTCTGGCCAGAGTCGAAGCTCCTTCCTTCACAACAACAATCTGCAGGCTGCTTCGGTCATCTTTGTTTACTCTTTACTCTTCATATGTTGCTTAATCTGAAATCTGAACACTGCTCTACCTGTCCGTCCCATTTTCGCATAAACTTAGATCTGGGATTGCACTGACTGGAAAAGAGTTCTGCTAGCTCACCAACGCCAAGCCAACCATGTATTGTGAATTGTGCCAGAGCAGAGCAACAAGGTTTCTCCGCGTTCTTCACGTTACATCCTTCTGCCACATGCAAGCGTGCGTGTGGCGTATTTGGATCTCTCACTCAATCAAGTGATATGTGTAGGTGTAGTGTAGTAGCATGTTGACTCGCACCTGCCTAACCCGAAACCTGACACAGGCACTACCAATCAAATCTACTAATAAAATAAAATGCTACTATAGCATAAAAACTACTTAGGTGGGTTAATACAGACTTAAAGTAAAAAATAAATCATAATGTTGCATGCTTGATAAATATAATAAAAAGATTTAACAACCTTTTCAATTTCAAATCACCGAAGATTTTTCAATTCTGATTGCAAATTGCAATAAGTAATCTGTAGGAGAGATATAAGAAAGTACTGCATTATATATCTTGTCTCCGTTATTTTCGCAAAACAACGCTAACAGTGTCAACAGATAGACCCACGAAAGTTTAGAAATGCGACTGTATTCACATTATACACAAATATCTTCGGCGGTTTGAAATTTAAAAAATATGTTGTTAGATCTTTTTCTTATATTTATAAAGCAGGCAACATTATGAGTTTTTTAGTTATGTACTAACCCTTCTTAGTACTTTTTATGCCTTTGCATTTTATTTAATTTTAATAATTTTCTATATATGGTGACCATGAGCCCTGATATGTTCTAGTAGTAGATGAGAGGTCACAGATCCGAATCCAAATTCGAAATATGAGCAGAACATTGACAAACAATACATCCAACACTCGAGCAAGGCGAAATTGAATCTCCGTGGCGATTGTTGCTTTGCTTGTTGCTATATTCGATTGTGCAATGTCGGAGGTGAAATTCGCCTCGCAGATACATCTCGGCACGCCTGAGGCCGTACTCATATGGAAAAAAACCTCTTAAAATGCTATTGGTGTCTGTCCTGTAACGCTAATTACACAAGTGGACCCGGAAGTCGAATCTGCGTTCGATTTCCTGGAATTCGAAAGGTATAAGCACCCCATTCAAATGTGTATAGTTCTGAAACTATAGCTATTTGAAATCTCTAACTCGCTTACAGCTATGCCTAGTTTTTATTTTTTTTTAAACGCGCAGTCCTTTGTGTTTTGGAAATGCCAGATTTTCAAACTTGGTGAAGATCTTGAACCGTTCAGGCTGTGCCCAGTGAAATTGATTTTGGACCCTGACTGATTGCATATTTGAGGTGTACCTTTTCATCTTAGTAATTAACACCCTGCAAGAATGAGAAAACGTCTGTATGTGTTTTTTGTACAGCTTATTCTCGCAGCTATTGGTTGTCCCATGGCGATCCCAGTTAGTTAAACGAATGTCAATGGACCTTACCGGTTGAGGCCAAATATCATCGTCCAAATCCCGCCGATTTGCTCATAAAAGCCCTTAACTGGTAAGGTCTCTATATTATCGAGAAAATACTTCAATCTTCTTCAAATGCAGAAAAACTCAAAAAGAGTGGTAGCGTTTAATGTTTGTATTTAATTCCAGTTTTGGATCAATAGGTAATTATTCAACAAAAAAATTTAAAAACTTTCCAGCCCAAATGCAAGTAAACTTTTCATGGAATCTGTACATTCTTGAGATTGAAATTGTTGGGATAAAATGATTAAAAAATGATTCTTACATTATGAATGTTACAGGTTTTTATATAAGTGAACAGAAGGTAAATCGCCTTTGATATTTTGATGCAATAAATTAAAATGCAAAATGCACAAAATTCCTGAGATGATGTAGTACTGTATTAAAAGTAAAAATAAAATACATTAAAATACCGAAAAATGAATATTTAAAATTAAGTGAAAAGTTTTCTACTAAAAACAGTTTACTTCTAAACAATTAAGTAAAAGAATTTTGATAGTAAGTACTTGGAAATATAGACTGTTGAACGGCTAAATAATACTGTCAAACTGTCAACAACGCTTCGTTTTGGCCTCCGGCAATGAAGAAAGCTCGAAATACCCGTATCAGGCAAGAATATTGAAACACGTCATATCGCTTATTACTTTTCTGTTGATGATAATATTCACAATTGGGAATTACTTTGTGTTAGCTTAGTTTAAGATCGGTTAAGTTAAGACCTATTTGTGTCGACCTATTTGACTGGCATGGCACCTGGAACCCAAAATACCTAATTTATTGCAGTTTGCAGTGAACCATAGCTTGAGTGGATATCTTTTGGAATCTTCATGTTTTACGTTAGCTTAACATTGGCAAGTTCCATATGCTCGTGTACAGTACACATACATGGTTATCTACATCGAAATTGGAGTGTTGTTAGCGTTATCTTATTATCCTATGTATTACAGTACAGTATACCTTTGAATTGTTTCATTGAAAAAAATGGAGTGGTCTTCCATTTCGAAACGCCTGACTGACTGAATCTCGTACACCGATATTGGAAATATACATTATTGAGCAGGTGAAAATTTAAAGCAGTATGCGATGTCGGGATAAATGTGTCTCTGAAAAGGAGACGAACTCTTCCTTCGTGGTCCCCCTCAGAAAAACAAAAGAAGCATTCTAACAAAACAATTAAGAACAATTTTTAATTTACTGAAGGCCAAGATAGAATTTTAAATCTGAATTCCTATTAGGAATTGCAATTCGAATAAAAATGAGAATAATAATTCTAACTATTCGGCCATTTTCATTATTCGGAATTCGTATAGCTAGCAGGATATGAAATTCGAATCCTAAAACAAAACAAGCCTATTCGCCATCTCTGTCTGTCTGACTCCAGGTCTCTTCGACAAAAGTTAAATTGGTGAAATAGAAACTTATTTTTAAAAAATAATAAAATGTTACTTTCGCAAGTAAAATTTTTCCTCTACGGTTTTTGTTCAATAGTTTGGCAAAACCTTTTGTTTGCTATTTATAAGTTAAACATTGACTTATAAAGATTATTGAATGATATATTATCTCTATTCAACCTCGGATATTTTCACAGCAATAAATCAAAACAGGTAGAAGTCCTAACTATTGGAAAATCTAAGGTTGCAAAGTCGATCCTTGTCTAAATATTTGAAGAACGAATATAAACGAATGACCAAGGGCGATACAGGCACTGCCCAGACAATGCACAATTTAGCCGGTCACCATCTAAATTGTCCAGCATAAGTTGGACGATATCTACATATATTATCCGAATAATATCCATCTTATTCGCATATACATATTGGCTTAAAGTTAAGGATTGACTTGTACAGCTGATATAAGCTTTATAAGTCAACCTTTAATCTTTAATTTATAAATATAACTTAAAAAGTAGTCAATTTTTCACAAAAATACGCTCTCTAATTGTTTCTGGAAGCATGCGTTGTCTTGTATGCGGCAGAAATAGTTATATTAAGTAGAAAGGATAATACATGGTTACTACCCTGACGTACCTACTTGCAGTTGAACATAGAACCTGTCGTCGTTAACGTCGTTAGTCATTTCATTATACAATCGATGCGAAACGGAGGAACCTATAATTGTTTCGATTCGACACTATCCATATCGTTGATTTGGCGAGCTAACCACGACTGAAAGTTTGAAGATTTCATGTCCACCTCCAGTTTTCATCAAGTAAAATATGCTATTTAAATCTAAAAACGATTTGGAATCAGAAGTTGAGACTGAAGAAGTTGTCATTCCTTCTATTTTCATTTCATTTCAATAAGATTTACTCAAGAGTCTGTTCAATTTCAACATCCTATAAATCGGAGCAAAATCGTAGTCAGTCGTATTATCGTATTGCATTATGTCTATCGTTATTTCGAGTTCTTCTGTTCTGGGTTCAGACTTTCACACCGCTCGCTCGCCCGCATTCACCCTATTCATTCGCCAAACCTTAAAGCTTGTGAGGTGAGACGTATCCATCTTAGTTTCCACTAATCAACTCGTGTAGATTTTTTATCTTCGTAACTTCGCAATTCTATATTTCTGAACTGCGGTTCTAGGTTCTTTATGCGTGCAATCAGTTTATCACAGTGTGCAATATTTATGAACAATAGCCACCGATTTTTATGTATAGTTAGTTGACTCTGTTGACATATTTAAAAGAAAGCGTGAATCGTTTGCAAATATCATTTCAATAAAGTTTATTGAAGTGTCTATTCACAATTTCAACACACATTATTCACTAAAATAGAGGAATGCTGCACTGCCAAGCCAAGCGTAAGCACAGCAGGCACAGCATAACATGCTGTTTTTCCATCAAATACAGCAGTGCTTCCAAATAAATTCTATGTATGTATAGTGGTAGGTAAGCATTCTCCAAGTTAACGCTCTGCTATCTTTTTCAGAGACATGCGTTTCATATTTATTGTCGGATTGGCCTTCTGCTTGGCGGTTGTTCAAGGCGCTCCTGTTTCGGAAGAGAAGTCCAAGGCGGAGCCCAGCCCAAATCCAACCACAACTGTTGCTCCTGTGACGGAGTCAAAGGAAGAAGTGACCGAGGTACCTGAGGACGATGTCACAACCACCGAGAGTTCAGGTAATTCTTTCTGAGTGACGCACACTCGATGCGGAACTGAACTATTGCGCAAGGTAAATTACAGGTGACAGTACAGTACATACATAGTATGTTATATTATAATTTATAATGTATCAAACAAAAGAGCATTTTCAATTCAATTCCTGTACCGCTTAATTCGTCGTATGTTGTAGATTGTGTTCGTTACCGGAGTGGTATGTAGGAAACTGCCTTTCTGTTTGCTCGAAGTTCGAGGATTATGTAGTTACCAAATGGAGGACCTTCTCCCGAAGGTCATTCATTTCACACATAGGCCTCCTCACTAAATCTCGTAACACATAGTCCTCCAATAGGTCTCAAAAGCCGACAAAAATGTTCGGTGGCTTACGCTGAGCGAACGGCACACGCGCTACATACTTTTACTGATCAAATGACACATTTCGTAAACCCGTCAGCGGATTCCCGCAGTAATTTGACATTCTTTTCATGTACTCCGTACAACTGGTAGAGAGTTGTATATAGCTTTTGAAGGTAATTTAATTGGTATTTCTAAGAAACTTAACCCGGGGACATATTTTGAAACCCGTTCCGATTCAGCGCATCATCAATTCTGGCCGTATTCTTGCCATCAAGTGCTCATGCTCACAAGGTATAGTTACCCTATATCTTTGGGCAATACATCTATCTTAATATTTATTGTTAGAGATGAAACTATAATTTTTAAAACTTAAAACAGCAGTACAAATTACTTAAAGCCTTTAACTTTTATTACATTAAATGGGTTATTGGCAAACATACATAATACAAATCTGTTTTTTTGGGCGAATTCCATGGAAAATTAATCACGCATATTAATCATAATAATAGCGATATATCCTAGGCTAGATAGTGGTACTAGAAACTCTCATAATGCTTCAAATTGAATAGTTGACACGATCATTAAATACAAATGGATTAGATTTATTCAACCAAGGCCTTTCATTCTACAATTTTGCCCTCGTTTGTTCAAGATGCTCCAGGTCACATACAAGCTCTTGTTTAGGTCTTTTTTTATTTTGTTGAAACTGCACTGACTTCATATGATTAATGTGAATCTGTTACCAATTTACTAATTTCTTTTCATCTTCATCTAAAAATGTTCAATTTTGTTTTCTTTTGCAAGCATTGTTTAAGTATGTAAGAGGAATTCAGAAACTATTACACAGCTTTTGGTTCGCTTGTTTGTTGGACATCATTACATTACAACTTAAACTGCAGTTCAAATTGTTGAATGCAAGCTAAAATTTGAACATAAAAAATTATCAAACAAAATGTTTTTGCTGTATATGCTTATACATATGTGTAGATACAACTCTTGGCCGTGCTGATTGCTGATGCCTTCGATAACTTTGGTTGTTTATTTAGCAGTTCTTGTCCACCCAAAATACGTATTTCTATTCCATTCAAGAAACTGGATTTAAACTACATGTGCCACCTACTGCGTGCTTTCATTTCAAACTGTGCACAATATAATGTGAAAACATAAACTGTGGAGTAGAACTTCGAAACCTTTCGGGCCACACAAATCGTTTAATGTCGTTGACGCATCATCGGGCACAAAGCTTGAGGATTCGAGGCTCTACAGGAACACATATGCATTATGCGTTTACTCAAATAGTACCGACAATGTTACTCAGCTCATAATCTATGCATGTACAAACCATTATTGTCGAGGGATTAGAAATGCGATATGAAGAAATCTCGCGGACTTCAATCGAGTATATCGGGTCTGAATTAGTTTCTGAATTAACAATCATTTCATTTTAACTGTATATTTATGGCCTAATAGAATAAATCCCAAGCAAATTATTAATATTTAGCCATATTTTGATCAAACATCGCTGAAAAAAATTAGTGGGCGGCGCTAACCATGATAGGTGTTGACATTGAAAGCATAACTGGTTCGGAGTCTATTAAACCCGTCACCCAAATCTGAAGTTAGTAAATATAGACTGTCCATTTCACTAGAGTTTGGTTAACAGTGCCGTCTCGTCTCACGTGAGTACGATGTAAAATGCGAGGTTATGGGTCATAAATGGCAGATTGAAAGTACTAAGTAACGAGACAAAGACACCTGGTACATCAAAGCGAGATTTCCGAACTCTATCGACAATCATTACGCAGACTCGAGTGCTCGAGAAGGCCGGGAGGTAGGCGAGGACGAGGACGACGACGAGACTGAGCGGGAGGACGAGGACGAGGACGATGAGGAGGAAGACGAAGATGAAGAGGAGGTAAGTGGTGCTCAGGGATGGCGTCCATATGTATGCTCTTCGTCTCCATGTCAACGAGAAGGAGTGGCGCTTCGGACACTGTGCTGCTCCCTCTCAGGACGACAAAGTAACAACGTGAAATGTTTATGCACAGGAGGAGGAGGAGGAGCGAAAGCTGGCGAAGGCGAAAGCAGGAGCGAAGCCGTCGCTGAAGAAGAAAGGCGGTGCAGGGAAGCCAGTGCCAGTGCTCGGCGAGGGCGTGGAGGACGACGAGGCGGAGGACCTGGGAATTTTCGAGCGGGAGGAGCCCAAGTCTGACGAGAAGACGTCTGACGAGAAGTCGGAGGAGGAGCCCAAGGAGGAGGACGATGAGGACGAGAGCGGCGAGGACGAGGAAAGAGACGACCCCATCGGTGAGTCACTCCAATCTCTCCTTTGCCAAGACACCATCTTTCTCTCGTCTGGAAATGTGGCAAAGTGAAGGGTCGCTTCACTTCTGAATTAAAATTAATACAACTTCTTCTTGTAATGGTTAACAAAGATAGAAAGGGCTTCTCGAGCGTCGGTAAAATACGTTGAAGGTTTTGTTGTGCGTTGAGCGTATTGTTTGTATTAGACCAACCTTTTCAACATGTCCAGCGATAGAGCGATAGTTTTGAATTTACTTGACCCAATCTACTCAGAAGTTCGATTGAATGCACGGATTCTCGACGGGATTCCAAACAGACTTTTAGCATACTCTCCTCAAATTGTATATCCCACCTGACCTATATGTTAGATAACACTCGTAGTAATTACTTTTTTAATTATGTAGTGGGCTGATCTTTTAAAAGTCTCGGAATAATATTTTTGATTTCCATAAGGGACATGCTACATGGTACACATGGTTCGAGAGGTGAGAGGTGAGGGTGAGGGTGTTGCTTTTTGAGTTTTGACTTTGAGCCGTGGTATAGATGAGTCAGAGAACCCATAATTACATCATAGCACTCTTGCTTGAGAAAGGTGCATGGACGCTGACTTCCCGTGCAGATGTTTGTTTCCAGAGACTCGTTTGTTGGGGGTTTAAGCTTCAAAAATGAAAACCCAAGCCGGCTCGCGCTTTACACACTGCGCAATATTCCTGTTCTCCTCTTCTTTCATTTTCCTTTTCAACTTTTCTCCTTATATTTTTTTTCCTTTCCTGTTCTCCTTCTTTCCTTTTCTCTCGTTCTTCTTAGTTTTCACACCTTCTATTTAATATTTATATTGCAATACAAGGACAAAGTGATTTTGATTTGACAATTGAAAAAAATAAACAACATGTGCGTGAATAGATAAAAAGTCAAAGTGTCAAATACACGCAAAATCCCTTCTCGAAATGTTAAAAAGATTTGTGAGTTTTGGACAAAATCTGTATGGAAATTCGATTACTAGAAGATATTTTGCGCGAAGCTCTCAAGCGATTTTAAAGTTTTTTCGTCGTATCTCCTGCTTTTGTGTGTCAATGATCCAGAGGTTTGTCGGCTTCGCGGGTGGGGGTTGTTATTTATCAGGGGAACGACGACCACCGAGAAAGTCTCAGGGGGATGCTTGGCTACCTGGCCAACCCCATTGCCCATGTATGTAAACACGATAAGAGGTCACATCGGCAAAGTTCTCATTGGCAAAGATTTCTTCCGTTAAATTGGCAAATTAAAAAGATCAAATTGGCAAAAAATTTTTTACCTTTTTGATAAATTATTTTGCCAATTTGGTTTTTTATACGATAAGAACTGGTTTTTGCCAATTTGGAATATCAATTAAGTTGCAGCTTTTTTACTAAAGTTTACTATATGCAGAATTTATGGAATTCTTTGGACTTCTGAAAAAACTGATTCAAGCAGCTCCAGAATATATTCTACTACTACTAGATTTCGACATAGCAACGAAAACCATTAACTTTGCCGAGGAATGGCATACTAAATTGAATAAGGCAACCAAATGGCCTTATCTATGTATCATTAACTTCTCTCACTATTATCTATAACAATGAATCATTAATATGCTTCGTATTTCAAAAAAATTCAAATCAACATCCATCGGTCTTCTTCAACTGGATTTCTAAACTTACGAACTCAGTTTGCGATTTTAATTATGCTCTATATATTTCATTTTTTATCCTCATATCTTCATATTCATTTCAGGTTTTTTTGCCATTTAGGTTTACGATAAAAGAGACATTTGTCATTCTGGAAATTTTTATCAATATGACCCGAAACCTAACACGGCCGTTTTCCAAATGTTTTCCAATGTGAACTTTGCCAATGTTACCTGGAATCGTATATACAGGATGTTTTATAAAGGTTTGCCCACCCACGTGGCTAAAATTAACGAAATTGAAATAAATAAGCACTGACTGTATGTTACAGCTTTACATTTTAGTCAGCATTTCAAAGCCACGCGCAAATTGCGCATTCTCATGCATGAAACATCTGACATTTCCAACTTCTGCAGATGAAACTCAATTTCTTTACGTTTTCTTTTCTTCTCATTCACGGAATCGGTTCGGAATGGTAATTAGCAGAGTCCGGCTAAGTAAGCAAAAAGACATAACGATAGAAAGCATCTAGCACTCTGGGACCATCACAGAAATCCGAT
>JAQFYU010002179.1:0-12506 GCA_034694905.1 Ceratophysella granulata
AGTGTGTGCAGGCAGGCTAGCTTCTAGCTTCACTCTGTGCGCTATCAGCTTTTGGCTTGCCAGGCTATCAGCTATTGAATTATTGAATTTGTATTGTTTTGTAATGAGATAACTTACTCCTATTTCTTACTGCTCTGATATTGTTTGGGCGTGGTGGATGACAAAGAACAGAACAACAATAAACGGAAGACTGAACGAACAACCAATCACTAGCTTCCAACGGACAGGACGACGCGGGCAGGAAACAACAACAGGATGGGCTAGTTAGACGCGGGCGGGATGCGGATAACAGAAACAGGAACCAACCTGATCCAGTAGTCCCAGTTTAGCAGTAGTGCAGTGCAAGAAGTGTGCATAAAATAGAACCGACGACGGATTCTGCGAATTAGAATTTGGCACAAAGGACTCCCGCCTAAATCAGATTGGAGAACCAACTTAACGCAAAAAGTAATATTGCACGCTTCCTAGCGTACCGTGAGTTAAAATCTGACATGTGTTCTGTGTACACTTCTTCTTCAGTTCCATTTTCTTGAGAATATGCTCAACTTACCATATTTATAGTGAGAATTGCAGACGGAGTCGATGCAGGGAGAACTTGGCAGTTTTAACTTGAATGATTCAAATTCACATAAGAGATGAACCTGACATACCGAATTGTATGCATCATAATCTTCCATACACCTTGTGTACTTTCATGAGATATGTTGAATTCTAGTTTCACTTTGAAATTGCCTGCATAAGCTCATTATGACATTCCTGAGCAATGAGTCAGAGGGCACATGGAAGTGCATTCCTGTCGTCTGTTAAAAGCCACGGTTACACTGCCCGAAGCATCCTTAAGCCACGCTTAACAAATGAAAAGATGTGGCATTTTGTATTTCGTGTGAAGTGGTTCGTGTGTTCCTGTTTTATTTGCATGCCTAGTACATTGCATAGTGCACTTGTAAGCATTCTTATAGGTGGATATTTATAACTTTTCATAACCTCTAGTTCATCTTCCCTTTCCATAATCATTTTTTTATTTCTTTTTATTTCTTATTAGATCTTTGATCTGCGTTTTATTTATTTATTTGCTATTATGTGATTTGTGATTCCCATCTCTTTAAACTACTAGAATTTGTATTTAACAAGTTTTTAATCTAGTGAGTGACAGAGAGACCTTTTTTCCTGAATTTCGAGCGACGATAAGCAACGAGCTGAAATACGAATATAAAAGCACGACGAATCCACATTCGAGCGAATATTTTTAGGAATAAGTAAATTATTCCATTATACCCTCCTCTGTGTTGGCATTTGACGTCAACGAGCTTTACAACATTTTAGGTAAGGTGAGTCGGATTCCGTTCTGATTAATTACTGATCGTAAAAAATATTCATAAGTAATGTATTATTAAATAAAATTACACTTAATCTATTATTAACAACTAAATAAATGATGAATGATTTACTTTACTATGCATATGCATATGCATGCATGTGTTAGGACCAAAGCTGGGCGCTTGAGTCAGCGAAGCCGAGCCGAGCGATACCTTGTTCTAGCCCAGACAATCCGATACCAGATACGAGCCGACCCTCGGCTAATCGCTAATCTAAATCGATCCGATACCAAACCGAGCCAACCCTCGGGGAATCCAAATCAAAATGAAATCATATGAAATCAAATGAATTTCGTTTGATTTCGTTTGATTTTATTTGATTTTGATTTGATTTCGTTTGATTTTATTTGATTTTGATTTGATTTCGTTTGATTTCATTTGATTTCGTTTGATTTCATTTGATTTTATTTGATTTTGATTTCATTTGATTTCATTTGAATTAAGACTTCATATCATTGAATGGGCGTTTCGTGTAACGATATCCGACACGAGCCAACCCACAGCCAACCCAAAACGATACCCGATACGAGCCCGAGCCAACCCAAAACGATACCGGATACTAGCCAACAACCCCCGGCCGATTCCAAAAGCATACGATACCAATACGAGTCATAACCCTCTACCAACCCAACTAGAAACGATACCAAGACGAGCCAACCCTCTACCAACTCAACTCGAAACGATACCGATACCAGCCAACCCTTCGCGTACATCGGCACCGAGCGATACGATTCCGATACCTTGTTTTTCAGAGTCGAGACAACCGAATCCGATAACAAATCGAGCCAATCGGGTTCGCCGAAACCCAAACTCCCAGGTCTGGTTAGGACCAGAGCCCGAAACGAAAAGTTCCTGAAGAAATGGGAATATTTCAAAATCCATTTAAACCTAACCTAACATGACCTAAACACACAATCTTGACATATTTTGGATGGGTTAGGTTTGCTAATTAAAACACCCTAGGCTATCTTGTTTCAGGAATTTAGAAAAGTTGTTGGTTGCAAAACTTGTCAAACCTAACCCAACTTCGGTTAAATATGTTCTAAAGCTAAATAGCTTGAATAGGTTCGTAAAAATTAACCTGCATGGCGGTCCCACAAATTAAATTTCAGTATATTATTTTTTCGTTTTTTTTTTAAAACGGCCATTGGCCGTTTTTGGGCTCTGGTCACACATGCACTACTGCACGATGTTGTATGTGTACTGTGACTGTGACTTTACAAAGTCAAAATTACATTTTGATGTTTGACATTAATATTTATTTTATATTTGTCATGTCAATCGTGTCGGGTCTCAGATCGGGTCGAGATTCATGCAATTCATGCAATTCGGTTTGATAGTATACTCCAATAAATGATATGTCTACTATAAAATATCAAAATATATATATATTTATAAATTATATTGTCGGGGTCTGGAGTCTGGCTGGACACTGGTGACTGGACTTGACTTGAGGCCAGAAATCGTCAATTATATTTAGAGAACTTTGACTTTGAACCCTCCCCACTCCTCCCCAAGGGGGTTTTAAGGCAGACTTTTCGATATGTAGTTCTGCTCACTAGCTAAGAACTTTTACATTAACTAAGTTTTTTTCTGGTTCCAGGTTCATAAACGACAGAAACTTCGATTAGACTGTTAGGAACCAACTAAAATCTTCGGCCCTGAGCTGAGGAGACGTGAAATATCTGATGCTATGGATCAGAGACGGTTTGACTCTTCATTGGAAGAACTAACTGCTGAGGAGAGGTTGATGGTGACGAGCAAGCGACAAGAGCCACAAGGACAGGAGCATACAGGAAGTAGTGGGAATCCCTGTGGAGGTTTATCCAGAAGTACAAAGAAGTTGAGGGTAGTTCCATCCAAAGGCAAGAGCCAAATGTCTAGTCAGACACAAACACGAGGTTCTTCTGATGAGTCAAACACGTCCTCTTGTTCCTCTTCTTCATCGTCCCCGTGTGGAGAGGACGGTGGGAACACTGAGGAACGGAAGTCAGGCCATCGACAACAAAACACTGGAAAGAAGTCCACTTGTTCTTCACAGCATTACCACCCCCGTGGAAACAAGTCTACAAATACGAACATTAGCACTGACTCTAATTCTCAGTCCGCCTATAATACTCTCATCATTCATCAGAATAATTCGAGCCTACTTGCTGATACTTGGATGTAAGATTTAGATTTGGTTCGGTTCTGTATTTGAACTGAAAATTTCATATATTTTTGTTACTTTGAAGTGCTGTGCCCTACCTCTAATATCTTGTTCTTGTATTTCTCAGACCCGCTAGTCATGAATTTACGTCAATCGGAATGGGAAGTTCGGCTTCCTCGAGCGGAGAAAATTCAAAATCACAACAAAATCAGTCAAGGAAATCGGGTTCACCAAATCATGGCCACAGCCAGTACAGTCCGGGTCGATCTGCTCAACAATATTCAAACCCATACGAGAATGTACAAGTTGGAGATATGCGGAATAACTCAGCCATGACATCGAGTGAGCTCTCGGATATACCACGTGACTATCTGGAGCAGCTTAGTGTGCTGAAGCACCTTGCGAAAGAAGTTCAGGTATGCCAATGCAAATATAATTGAATTGCTATTTGCCGTTGTCGCTTATAAAACGACATGTTCTCCTTATATTCTTAAATAATATTCTTAAAAAAAAAAAAATAACACACTATTTGCAGCAAGATCCGATCGGTGGGCCGTCGGGTTGCAGCTTACTCCGTTCAGCAAGTTTCTCAAAGTCGCAGCCAGACTTAACTCAATCAGGAAACTATATGTCATCCAGGATGCCAAATTCTAGCCATGATGCCAATAATACAAGGCCTCAGCCGCAGCAACCTCCTGTAAGAAAAAATAGAAAGCCCGGAAATCCTTCCAACGAAAATTCAAAGAAAGGGTCAAGTGGGAACACACATTCACAAGACGAAGTAATACCATCTGTTCAGATTTTGGAGATTCTAATGAGAGAAAACGCAACGTTGAACGCCGAGCTGGTCAACGCACGTCGCAAGATTGAAACTATACATAAGGTACGTTAAGTGGTTTTAGCTTAGTTTGTTCAACACTTTAGGCTATTAGTACCTTATGGAAGGAACTTGACCGCCTTTTCAACTCAATACTACAGGTTGAAGCTGAGTTGACTCGCCTTCAATCCTCTCATTCTGCTCTCTTTGAATCTGCCGAGAGACGAGAAAGTTTAGAAAGGAGCGCTCGAGCAAAATTGAGCACAGAATTGAAGAGGCTCACCGCTGTGAATCGTGAATTAATCTCGTCTTCAGGATCGCTTCAAAATCTATCCCACTCTCCGTACTCGTCCGTCAGTGGAGACATTGAACTGTACAAAAAGGAAATCGCTAAGAGGGACATGGTAAT
This sequence comes from Ceratophysella granulata, assembly GCA_034694905.1. Lineage (NCBI taxonomy): Eukaryota > Metazoa > Arthropoda > Collembola > Poduromorpha > Hypogastruridae > Ceratophysella > Ceratophysella granulata. The sequence continues at coordinate 4,752 of JAQFYU010002179.1, forward strand.
TGCTCAACTGGTTTCACAGAGTAAGACAAATTACATACTTTCCATGCTAATAGTATTTATTTACAAATTAAACAAGAATGTTCCTTCTGACAATTTCAGATAAAGAGCTTGTTGCAGCCAAGGAACGCCAAGATATTGAACTCACAGCCCAACGAGCCACATTAGCCGAACAAAGAACCCATATCGACATTCTAGACACAGCTTTGACGAATGCTCAAGCCAGTGTTCTCCGCTTAGAAGAAGAGGTTCGTATTTCGTATGCCTTTTTCATGGTCCGGCTTTTAATTCTACTCATTTAATAAAGTGACCGTCTGTCGACTGTAACGTCTCAGCTCAGCAAGGACATAGATAGACAAAATGATTCTTGCAACAGAACGGTTGATCTTTTGAGTGGTAAGGCTCCATTCTAACATAGACGGAACTTCATGTTTTACAGTGTCGAAAGAAGCAGGACTTCGTTGACAAATCCTCTCAACTCCAACGAGCTCTGTCCTCTCTTCAGCTCTCCAATGACAAAAGAGAGCAATGCGAGAAGAAGGCTCGTACCCAGCTGGAAGGAGAAGTTACAGATTTGAAATTACGCCTTGCTTCCATAAATGCCAATAACGGAAATACGAATTTTAATCCGTCCAACCCAAACCAGCAGCAGCACCAAGGAAAAGGCTCAACTACACAGCAAAACGCTCGAGCATATCAAGTCCCACCACCGCCATCCAGTCAGCCGCCGCCTTATATCCCACCCAACTCATCAAAATACGAAATTAATTCAAATGAAAGTCAGCAGCAGCTGGTAAACCTTCAAGAAAAGTTACGAGCCTCAGAAGAACAAATTCATCATCTAAATTCCCAAGTATCCAAGTGGGAACATGTGTTTACCCCAGAAGTCTTAGGCGGCCCCATGCACAGTAGTAACAGTAGTGGAGGTGGTGGAGGAAAGCAATCGCAGTCACAGACTGCTTCAACTCCAAATACGCCCAACTCTTGGACAAACTCAAATTCCAGAGGTGGAACTCCACATTTCTTTGGAAATTCAAATGACAAGCCAACAGCAGCCGAAGAATTGTGCCAAACTCAAACCCGGGCGACAGATTTGGAATGGAAAATTAAAGATTTAGAATCAAGGCTCGTTGAGAGGGATACATTGATTCGTGTTTTGCAGACTGTGCCTGGCACACCATCTTCCCCAGGTAGGTTTAACATCATCTTCACTTCAGTAATTGCAATACCAATGACACAAAACTAAATAAATCCAATTTCCTCAATTGTAGGCATGTATTCTTCTTCAAATTCCTCCTCAGTTCCTGCCCTTAGTCCAGCCCTTCCAACCTACCGTGAATCTCCCAGCTACTCCCAATCTTCTACGATTTTAACTGGCAGTCCTGGTCAACAAATCCTGGATCCCCAGTATCAACATCAACAGCTGCAAAATCCCTCAGCGCTCATGTACTCCAAGGCCCTGAATCAAAAATGTGAGACTGAACCACCCAGCTATGCAAATATCCCGATTAAACTCCGACTGGGTGGGAGTGGCTCGAGTCTCGTCAAGAATTCAAATGAGAGTCTACAGTCAACGGGTGGAAATAGTCCAAGTATTTCTGGTCCTGGTTCCGTCTCTTCAGCATCTGGAACGAGTGGAAGCGGAACGAAGAGTATCGACGATCAGTTGAAAGAGTTGAATAATCAGCTTCTGTCGAAGGTAAAGCTGCATGACATGCTGCTCACGTTTTGAGCTTAAGAATTTGACACCATTGACTTAACATTAGATTGGGCAAAAACGGTCTGGCGATATGTAGTATTTTTGCTCGGGAAGTTTAGAAGATCTAATTATGTGTTAATGTACGGACAGCTAAAATAGAAATAAGTGCTTACTTTATCAAGCGCATTTCGCCTTTTGTCTCGCCAGTTCGGTTTTGCCAAATCTACTACAACAAATCTACGATTTTATTAGAATTATTCGGTTGCGGTTTGAACTGAGAATTTGTAGTTTTGAAGAAAATAATCTTCAACGCTTGAATTGCTTCTGTAGAAATACGCCTTTAGTTACTCGCTTTTCGTGTGCCCTGGTTTTGTGTTGAGTGCTTTATTTTCGGGTTGCCCTGACTAGAAATTAGAAATAGACCCATCTAGGCTTTAGTTCTGGCCTCTTAGCTTTATAGTAAATAACCATTCCATTATAGTTCTAAAGTATTTTGAATTGAAATTAAACCCTCGTTTGAAACTACCAAATTAATACTTTGTTTGCCGTGAACCATGAAGTGAAGAAGGGTTGGGTTGTTGAATTTGTTGAAGTGATCGTTTGTCTAAAGAGAAAACCATTCTATTGTGTTCTTCAATTCCGTAATATGTATAATAGAAAAAAGTACTTGAAACTCCGTTTGTTGTGAAAGAATTGATTTGATTCCTTTTAACCTTTCACTCAACTTCTGTTGTATTTCTGAAAGTGAGTGCAAACATTAAACCCGACAGGAGAGAAGGAGAGAGACGAAGAAGTGGGCAAACAAAACAAACTTTTTGGTATTTTCAAACAGGGTGGTCCTGGAACATTGAAAATGCAATCCGGCCTTTGCTGTATTCCAGGATTCTCTCATCCAACGGATGCAAAGAGAAAAGGAAAAATATCCCATGCACTACTGGAAAGTTTGAGTGGTGGGTCACATGGGGCTTCTTCCGCCATGTATAATGTACAGCTAGCATCCAGGGCTTCCGTACTCCCACCCAAACCACCCTCCACCTATCAAACTCAGAATCATGGTTCACATGGGTCACAGACTACAACACGTACTAGCTCGGGCCCACCCTTCATTTCACCTAGTTCCTCAGCTCCGTCCGATACCTCAATTACTACCACCATGTCACTCTCCAATAGTGTGGACTCAGTTCTAGCAGATGCGAGTCCAACGAATAACCCAAGTAACAATAACACAGTTCTGCCGGCGGGTGGGAACGTGTTTACTCCAGCAATAATTAGTTTACCCAAAGGCCTTCCTCCCCGAGGTCCCACTCCGAGCCTGGATAGTTGTTCATCTGGTAAAAGTCGATCTTTGGAGAGAAATAAAACTTCTTCAGCTCCAGTGGAGCCCTTTGCTGGGAAGTACACGGTCATTATGTACGATGGGGCGAGATGTCGAAGTCTGGATCGGAGGGAAGTGAAGACGAGTAAAATGCCTACTGGGGATGAGAAGAAGCCGGAAAAGGAGTCAAAAGGGAATCTGAAGTCAAGCGTGAGTTCTAAAGCTGCCTTCTTTGGTCAGCTTCTCACTCGAAGGTCACCTAGTCCAAGTCGAGAGAAGAAGGAGAAAGACAAGGATGGAGCTTCAACTCCGAAATTGGGACGAAGATTCCCGTTCGGGAAGTCCACACCGCCGGTGGTTCAACAGCAGCCAACAGCCGTGGCAGAGCCCAAGAGTTCTGAACAAGACGTGGCGGATGCAATGATGTTGGACAAGCAGGGTCGTTCTTCTCAATCCCAACGGAACCGGATTTCAAGTAAATGGAGTAGCACGAACACGCTGGAAGCTGTTGAGGAACAAAGTGGGTCAGAGAGCCCTTGGGTTACGCGGAAGGGAGGGAAGAGTGGGTCTGGAAGTGAAAGTCCCAAAGTTCAGAAGACGTCCAAGGAAGTGAAAACGACGAGTGGAGATACTTCGGATAATAAGAAGTGGGGCCGAATTGTCAAGACGCCCTTTGGACTTCGCTACACTTTTGGAAGTCCACGCGTGGCTGCTCTCGCACTTGATCTCGACTCGGCCGACAGTAACAGTAGGAAGATGAGTGGCTGAAACTGAACACTTGGAAAGGGAGTGAACGGAAATTGGCCATTAAACTAATTAAATACAGTACAGAGTCAATTGTAACATCTTGACTTATGGAATGTCCCGAATTCCGAATATTGTGAAGTAATCCCCGAAAACGAACTTGTCACACTGTCTAGCATTTTCGCGATTCAGGAAATTGAACGTCAAATTCACTAGCTCAATGCATTTTTGTACCGACTGTTGTCAGTGAGGTTATGTCCCTGGGAATTCATGTGCTGTATCTGTTTGTTATTCTGGTTATTCGTGGGTTATTCGTAGTTATTAATTGAATGTCGTCATTTATGCCAGTAGTGCTTTGCATTGTGCTAATTACAGTTACCCATACCTTATACATATTTATAATTTGTTCTAATAACAATTGCATGCGTTTTAGATTATGTAAGTGATGCAGATCTTGTCGTAGTCCATAATATCCGCAACATTAAAAACCGCGAATTAAAAATCGAGACATTAAAATCGAGAAAAATAAAATAGACATTCACATAAAACGCAAAGTTAATTCACGAGAAGACGCAGTTATTGAATTTCAATAATGTTTGCGGCTTCTGTTTCACGGATTTTAATTGCTGGTTTTAATTTTGCGGTTATGGGAAATCGTATGAACGAACTGCGCGTAGAATATGATAAATTATTATATTAATTAAAATTAATTCAAAATATATTGTACAGCTAATTGTATAGCCGTTAGCCCTACTTGAATTCTATTAAGCTATATCATAATATCCTATGTACAGAAAAACGAATGACTGTCCTTGCAATGCAAGGGTATTTGCCTTGTATTGAATTTTGAATATGTGCACAATAGAACCGAATTAACCGTGCCTTGTGTTAATGGACTACAGAGATCCTAATACCAAGCTGGACAGACGTTGATCGCAAATCCCAAATGTTTTTGTGTACAAAAAAACGGGCTGCCTTGAACGATATTTATGCGTGAATGTAAAAGCATGATGAAAGTACATAGAGGCTACTTGTTATATTACATACTACTGGAACTGGAACAAACTAGAATTTTACTACTAAGTTTTAATTATATTTTATTGTTGAATTATTCCTGGGACTGAATAAAGGAAAAGCCAGGCTGAAGCGATGACACATGATGTATAGCTGTTCCGTTCGTCATAATTCTTGAATAGAACTCATTAATTGGAACTGGGCATTGTTGAGCTATGTTGTTGATGTTGAGTTTGCTGTGGAAGAAGCGTGAAGAAAAAGGACGTGAGGAGTTTTCTCTTTTGATCGAATATCCTTCTGGGAGACAGACATGTCCAAAGTGAAAGCGCACTTGAGAGCTTCCCAGATTTGTATAGGTGGGATGATGGAAAGTGTGAATGTGACTGACTGGATGGGATGAAGAATCTCAGATCTCAGCACCGTGTTCTATATTTAGAGTGCATGGCGATAGACGAAAATCTGAGCTGAGCGTAACCCAGATTCTTGAGCACCCTGGATTTTCTATTCAGTTGGAAACTAGACAAGAGAGTTCCATTTACCTCTTCTGTCTACAAAGAGCTGTACGGGTTTCTGTGTAGGAGGAGAAGGTTGTTAAGTGCGAGTCGGTTAAACGCAAATCGAACGCCTGAAGCTGCTGAATAACACTTGACGTCAGTCGTTTCGAGAAACCGTTTTGAAGTAGGTGCAAATTCAGCGAGCGGTCCAATCGCTCTGATCTGCCCACGCTATATTTAAATTTTGCTGTGCCAATATATTGACTTGCTGAAATCTGTTAATTCGGGAACGCATTCTTAACCAAAAATGTAGTTTTTAAGGGGCTTGCTGTAATCATTTTAACTTACGATATCAACGAGTCACCCGGTACCAGTGACCAAAGTTTATACTGCTTATTTTTGCATATTTTGAGGTTTTAACGCAGAATTGCAGATTTTTAGGTTTCTAAAAAAATTGTGCATATTTTTAATGCTTCTAGCAGATTTTTGCAATTTTACCGCATATTTGGACACCTTTTGAAAGTAGTTTTCATTGTATTAGTTTTCTGTTTTGTTCTGCAGGTTTTTAGTTTTGGGCAAATGTCTTGTGGAATATTTTTTTAAACGGGGGGAAAATTGCGGTTTGATTTTAGTTTGATGTTTTCCAACATTATTCTGTTTATACGACCTGGCTTACCGTATACTACGAGAATACTGACATACATCTACTTTTCAAAATTTAAATGCCTATTTGTGGCTTAAGAGTTGCTTTTATAGCATATTTCGTGCAAATTATGGCATTTCCAATGCATATTTTGAATTTTGGCACATTTATTTTTGAGTATTTCTATCGTTTTTGCTGCATACGAGCCTTTTCTTATATCAGATGTGAGTAGAGGTTTTTGAGCAGATCTAAGAATACAAATCCGAGTAAATAAGACGATCATCATATGCATAGTTGTAATGCAAGTCACGCCTATACCCGCTATGGAGAAAGTCGGGTTTAATGATACAATTCAACAAATTACTCAGAATTTTTGCGTTGTTTACCATTAAACAGAATTCTGGATGGATTTTTGCAATTTGTGACTGCTAAATTTTAGTTGGTCGAAGATTCCTGATGTGTTCAACGCTCAACTGAAGCCCTGATGTAGTACTACTACAACAGAGACAGATACTCGCGATTCCAGCCTCGTTTTAGCCCCTCTCGTCAGTCTCACCTCATCCATTTCTGTAGAAAAGGTTCTTTGGGTTTAGGTTTAGAAAACCAATTGAGTTCCCACTTTCCTTTTCCCATAAATTGTGTTTTTTATTTATTTTTCTCCCTTTCTGTTTTGTGTGGAGAATGAGTGATCTCTCTCCGCATTCATTCCATTCAATAGGTCTCGCTCTCCGGCTCTTCTGTATCAAATAAATTGTAATATTATCCTCAAACAGGAAAACCCTCGAATCAGAATGAGAATCAGGTTCAATTGGGCCTCTATTCAGCTTCTCCACTTGTACAGGATGAGTCAAGGAATCTCGATGTTTGCAAAAATGAAATTTGATGGTGTTATACGCCAAATATTAAAGTTGAATTTCGTGCCTGTTAGCTGCAGATAATTCTTTGAGTTGTTAAATGTATTTAGAATTTTTATTAAAATGATTTTCGGTCAGTAATCAGAACACAGCTATCAAGGTTTAAAGTTTTTAGCAACCATATTTATGTAGTGAAAATACAAGCGATCGAAGAAGATATTTTCAGATTCTCCAATTGATTTAACATCGACTTTCGAATTTTTCATAAATAAAAATGTAAAAATAGCCGTACACCACCACGTTGACATGGGTAAATGCTCCTAGCAACCAAAGTTAAGCATGGCAACTACAAACTATCGAAAAAGCTTTGGAATTTTTCCTGATTTTTCAAACTGACAAGGTCGGCACTTGAATTTTACATAAAGAAAAGTGCAAAAATTAACTTTCACTACGTTGACTAGGACGAATGTTCCTAGCAACCAAAGTCTGGGTAAAAATACAACCGATTGAAGGAGCTTAAAGCTTAATTCGAAAATTGAAAAATATAATTAGAATTTGACGTAAATCTCTAAAAGTGATAGGCCATATTTTCAATTCAATCACATTGAACTCAGATCTTTGGTTCATCCTGCAGAACGATGCATGGAATCACCCTGTATTGCTTTCAGGTTTCCAGGAAATCCTTTGTTTTAGCTTCTATTGTAGGTTGAAACTAGATCCATGGCCTGGTCCGCCTGTCCGTCGGAGTCAAAGCCAAGTTAGTGGATGATAAAGTAGGAGTCAGTGTGTTTGATCCCTTGGAGGATTTGGGTCCAGGTTGCGGAGCAATGTATAACCCGGAAGCGCAAAAGTGTCATTCTTCACTAAGGCAGGACGACTGAAGGATTCCAGAACCTCTTTCTCTTTCATCTCCACTGGGCTTTGATTTTACATTATCATACGACTATACTCTTTTAGACTTAATTGACCTGGTGTGAGTGTGACTCTGCCTGCCT
>JAQFYU010002180.1:0-12505 GCA_034694905.1 Ceratophysella granulata
ATTACAGTAAGCTATTTGAAGAGCCAAATAGAAGTACAAAGAATGGGCTAGGAGCGCGCCAATAGTAGGACGGGATACGGGATAACGCCGCCCGACTTTCTTCCGCATTCCAATTTCCAATCTATGACACTTACACTGTACCTGTACAAAATTTTTAACCATTACTTCTTTTGACTTGTGTTTCAACAGGAAGAAGACTCCTAGAAATCCAGAGCGTCTAATTTTGTGACAACCCCAGCCCATGCCAGCGATTAGGGTTGCAGGGGACTTATCCAGAGGAAAGGTGGACTTGTAGCATATCAGTCATAGCCAAACATGTATCGAGTGTCAGGTTCAAGCAGCAGCAGTCGTCATCGACATTCGGCTAGTCGTCGAGAGCGTGATCGCAGGCACTCAAGATCGTCTGTGGCACAATCCTCCTCCCGACGACACAAATCCAAGTCCGATCGTCGAGACTCTAAAAGCTCAATACATAGTTCTTCAACATCTAGTGGACATTCCACCTCAAATCGTCACAGGTAAGCTCTCATGTTCACAGCTCATAGTTTGCTTTTTAAATTGAATCTTAGAATTCTTTATAATGTTCTATTGACCTATGTAAATCATTTAGATCTCAACCTTCACATAAAAGCTCTCGACGAGAAAGGCGACGAGATAGTTGGGAGTTGTCTGATGTTTCTTCAGAAGATTGGTCAGATTCTGAGTCTGGCGAAATTGACAGTGACTCGGCGTCAACTTCACGGAAGGCTGGTACTTCCAAAGTGGCTTCAACTCGTCCTCGTTCACCTTCTCCGCACACACCTCCTTTGCCACCTAAGGCCTATGAGAAGTATGTTCCCCCGGAGTTCAACAAGCGGAGGCCTCCAGTGCCTCAGGTTCAAGAAGAGGAAGATAGGCGACCGAAAGAGCGGAAGAAGAAACGGCACAGGGACAGAGAACCAGAGAGTCCAAGGTAAGCAAACACGAAGTTCTATTTAAAGTATTGCAAATCTATTTATATATTTTTAAATCTTTAGCATTGCCTGAATCACTTGAGATACTAACATGTAAATTGAATGTGTCTTTGATAAATTCAGGCAAATTGAAAATAGTGAGAATCCCGTGTTAAATCAATAATTTGATGTTAACCCCGTTAACTCTTGCACAATCATGTTGCTTATGAATTAATGCTACTTACAATATAATTATTTTTTCATACATTTTTGTTTATTTCAAACAGTACTAATTCAACTATTCATTCTTCTTTGATTTTGTAGTCGGAATAAGAGATTCGCATCATCATATCGTCCCCCAGCTTCATCCCACAGAAGTCCACCACCAAAACTTCCTCCAGTACCTGAGGCCTTCAAGCAGCTGCTGAAGCCAAAGGATAAACTGGACGACAAAATGTCAGCTACAAGCTTCTTTGCCAAACTTCGTGAGAAAATGCAAGGTCCAATACCTCGAAAAAGGTCTCCTACACCTCCACCAGTTATATACATTGCGGAAGATGACAGAAGTCAGAGTTCCATAACGGAAATTACAATTGATGAATCACCGCCTCAGATTCTATCACCTCAACCTCCTCCAGATGACATTGACGGGGATAGTTCAAGGCTACCGAATACGTTCATTCCAAGTGAACCTGAGCCGCAAAGCGTAAAATTCCCAAGCATGCCGCCGGGTCGACGTTCCGTTGAGTCGAATAACGTCAACGGCGGAAGTGTAGCTCATCCAATGCATCTTCCTCTCCCTCCTGGAATGAACTCCAATATGACTCCGCTCATGGCACTGAGCGTTAACAGTAATGCTGCCTACAATTCACCAGACGCGTCGAGGATGAGGAACAAGAATGTTAGCATTACAAAAGATTACCCGATGCCTCCAGGTAATTGAATTTAATTCATTAAATCAGCTTAACGCATGAAATTACTACAGAATATGCCACCTGAGTCACTTGAGACATGTTCACGTTCAATGGAACATGCCATTGATAAGCTCAGGCAAAGTAATGTTTAACAAGGAAAGTCCCGTGCTGAATCAATGTAATCTTTGATGTTGGCCCCGTTAACTTTCACACAAATAATCCGATGCGCCTAAAGTACTTAGTGTAAAGTTGTTTTTGCATCTGCATCCATTAACAATTTTGGAACTCCTGTTTTGCAGTTATGCCTGGATCCCCATTGGTTGAAGCTACTCAAATGAGGCGTAGGATCCTGAAACCGAAGATCATTCACAAACGGAAGAGTTTGCCAGACTGGGGTGATCGCTGTATTGATTCATTTGAAGTAATTTCACAGGTTGGAGAAGGAACTTATGGACAGGTCTATAAAGCCAAGGACAATATAAGCGGTAAGCGAAAGTCGAATCTACGTATTGAAAAACTAAAAATTTAAACTCTACTTCTATGATGACAAAGTATGGATTGAACTCGAGAACGAGTTTTGAAAATATTTCCGTATTCGTATACTGAATAATAAAGCTAATCTAACACCTAACATCATTCCGTTTTCGTCTTAACTGAAATTAGTTTAGTAATTAATTGAACATATTTTCAGGTGAACTGGTTGCACTGAAGAAAGTTCGTTTGGAGAATGAAAAGGAAGGGTTCCCAATTACAGCCGTTCGTGAAATTAAGATTCTTCGTCAGCTTAACCACAAGAGTATCGTTAATCTGAAAGAAATTATCACCGACAAGCAAGATGCTCTCGATTTTCGCAAGGTAGTTCTAATTAACTGCCATGAGATGTTGCGATTTTTCCTTATTTGTAACGTTTCAAAATTGACATGACTTTTATATAAAAGGATCGAGGAAGCTTCTATTTGGTTTTTGAATTCATGGATCACGATCTTATGGGTCTTCTGGAATCGAACATGGTCAACTTCACTGAGGAACACAATGCCAGTATAATGAAGCAGTTGTTGGAAGGACTTAGCTACTCTCATCGGAAGAACTTTCTTCATCGAGACATCAAATGCAGCAATATCCTTGTGAACAACAGGTGAGTCCCTTACTGTGGGATGGACAGACACAAGGAAGATAAACTTCAGGTCAGTGCCCAATATCTTCATCCTGGTTTCATAAACTCTTGCAGAGGTCAAGTGAAGCTTGCGGATTTTGGACTCGCCCGATTGTATAATGCCAAGGACAAGCAACGTCCATACACCAACAAGGTCATTACTTTGTGGTACCGACCACCGGAGCTCCTTTTAGGCGAGGAACGTTATGGACCAGCTATTGACGTCTGGAGTTGTGGTTGCATTCTGGGTGAACTCTTTCAAAAGAAACCCATGTTTCGTGAGAATGCGGAATTGGCTCAACTAATTGCCATTTCCAAAATCTGTGGTACGCCCACTCCAGCCGTTTGGCCCAATGTGATTAATCTTCCGCTGTGGTCTGGTATTCGGCTCAGTCGTGTCTACAGACGTCGTCTACGAGAGGAAATGCTGGGAATGCCTGACTCAGCTCTTGATTTGTAAGTATACATCGGGTGTCGGTTGGATTGCAGATGAAATTGAATGAACGTTGTGAATTCATTTGGTACCGTGGTGTCTTGGGTCATGCGAGCGTTCTTATTGCAGGAGCTAAAATCAAGGGGCTGTGATCTATGAGTTTTGCCACGCCGATCACATTAATGTTCAATTTTGTAAGAATTTCGTACAAAAGATTTTTCTAACTAATTACATTTCTCCAGGCTCGACAAAATGTTGGAGCTGGATCCTGATCGGCGTATTTCCGCCGATGATGCCCTTCAGAGTAAGTGGTTGAAAGGAGTGGATCCGGAACGAATGCCGGCGGATTTACCGACTTGGCAAGACTGTCACGAACTTTGGAGCAAGAAACGTCGTCGTCAACAACGGGAGCTAGCTGAACAGGCTCAAAGCTTGGCACCTGGTAAACCAACGGCACCCACCAATAACAATGTCGGACCACCCGTGGCAAAGTCATCTGTGTACGACACCCTACCGTAATAATCTGCACATTTTTCTTGAATTCTGAGCTCGTATGGAATACCAAATAATTGGTAAAATGAAAATGAAATTTGAGCATGTACATATATTGGGTTTAGGCAGGCGTCTGGTAGGAAGAGGTTCAGTCTACATTAAATAAAATATGAACAAGACGTTGAACCGTAATTTTATCATTTTCGCGAATTGCACAAATACTACGTTGACACGATTCGTACCAATTGGTTTGGTACACGGTACCTTGTCACGCCTGTTTCACGAAAGCTCGACGACGCACCTTAAACATTCAAATGCATGTGTAGAGATGCCCAAGGCCCAACCAAGATGTGACCTGGGCGAAAGTTGTTAGCTCTTGGTTGGAAACTTATTTTTGAATTGTGCATTGTCTATTAAAAAGAGACAAAATAGTGTGACTTAATAGTCATTGGTCATTGGTCATAAGTCGTACATAGTGTCATATTAGTCATGTATACAATCAACCAAGAAGGTTCTAACTCGATTGTGATTTGAAGCTTACTTGTGAAAGTCATAATTTCAACGAAATTGGATTCATTTTCAATCTCACATTGTATAGAAAGCTTTCACTCGCGCAATTTATTTCATTTGACATAATGTGGCGAGGGCGAGGCGAGGCGAAGCCAAGTTGACAAGTTTTGGTCGAATTCAGGAACAATGAACATGCATGCGGTAGCCAAGTATGGAGAAAGTTACATGCTAGGCACTTGCGTTCCGGCAAAGCTAACTTAATCAACGGTAACGAATGGAAACCATGTAACATTCTCCATGTGTGGCTATCGCATGTTCCTGTTCCTGAATTCAACCTAAACTGTTTTGTAATGTTGAACTTCACTCTATAATGATCGGTTGGCATGTATTGTACATATGTATCTGTCACACAACAACTTTGTCAACACGGCTACCCGTGATCAGTGCCCATGCCCTGCACTGGCATCACAATCGCCAATCGCCACAGAATGCAATTTATCATAATTTTGAATTGCAAGGATTTTAAGTGCTGATGAGCCTCACCTCCGTTACAAATATTTTACATTGCGAAAGTGAATCGACTGTCATAACATAATTCTAAAAATGAGTTCTTGAATTTTGTACTTTCAGCTTCATTCACGGTCTTCAAAAAATAGACTGAGACGTAGTACAGTACAACATCGTACCGATTGTAACCCAATTATGTGTAAATTCACAACCCTGTTGTGACCAGATTGGGCAACAAGTGAAACAATGAGCGCCATTGTCTTTAACTCTAAGCATGAGGCCACTCAGGTCACTCCATGCGAACGGCTTGATGAGGTGTGTGCGCTCGGTTTTGTATGGAGTTGTTTGCTTGCCTACCCGTGAGCAGGACTTGCATTTAGGAATAGACGGTCAATATCGGATCAAATATTCTATTGTTTACATAATAATGATTAATGATGAAAGCAATTTAAATTGAACTCAGAACTGAGTTTTGATTTATCGTATTCGTATTCTGAAAAATCGTATAACTGAAGAACTTGGTTTAGAAAAATACCACTTTTTAATGAATTTTAACCGGAAAATCTGTTTGTTGTTTAAATCTTAGGTCATCCAAGACCATGAAGAAGGATGCGGGTTTCGGACATGACCCGAGTCCGGCTGCTGGAAACAGTCGTAATACGTCACCTTTTCCACAAGCACCGCCTCCTAAAACCACCTTGCTTGGAGAGAAGAAATCATAGGAATTTGACTGACGACGTCCTCTAATTAATTAACACAAAAAAACTAGCTTCGTCACGTGTTATCTCACGTAGTTCAATTTTGTTGTGTGCTTGTGGTTGACAGTTTCTCGTTTTAGTCTGGGAAGGGAATATGTTGTTCTTGAGTCTTGATGAATTTTGACAAAGAGTAGAAGATACACACGGGATGTTGCTGCTGCCTCGGATGTCAAATGTCAACGTCAACTTCAACAATCCGCGCACCTCATGCTGTTTGTCAAGAAAAAAAGGCCATCTTTCCCTTCATCGAACACCACAGTTCCCGAGGTGTGTGAGATGGGGAAAAAGGTTAGCCTTTCAATACTAATTTCATAGATTTACCTATTTATATAATTAATTACGCTCAGATATCACCCTATATGATTCGATAGAGCCCCTCATACAATGGTCGACAAGTCTTGTATTCCATAGTTCTTTAACTTGTTTGTTTTCTCCAATGAATTCAGAGTAGTACCGTTACATATATTAACCTTGAAGTCTATATTTCTCAGCTCAGCCGAGTTGAACTTAAAACAAGATGATAAGCTATTAAATTTGTAGATATCTGGTACATGGTACAGTTCGTGTATGTAAATGAATCCCTGTCATTTTGGTAAGTTAGCTAGTACTACCTACTAGATTTACATCATACATCGATACTCCTTCCGTTTTGGTCAGTTTCAAAATTCGAATATCATTTTCGATTTTCGTTCTACTATTCATCCTTCTGTGTTTCCTGTGTTTATGCTGGAATAACAATATATTCTTTGTTGAACCTTGAACACGATACTCAACTTGTGCCTGCCCAGGTAAGTTACTGGAATTTGTCATTTTCTATCGTATTTCATCTTCATGAACATCAGCATCTAAATATCAAATCATCCGTCCATGACAATTGTAAAATGCGACATTTGTGAAATTTGAATTGAAGCATCGCCTCACTCAGGTCTCAGGTCAAGGCATCGATTTGAAATACCAGCTAGACAGTCAACAGTATTGGTTCACACGTTCTCATCCTAGGGGTTGACATCTGAACTTCATCTTCAGCTTCAGCCATTGATCAAACTTTCAGGCTTTGTGCTATGATGTCCTGCAGTTGCTCGGTTCTCCGACGTGAAAATATGACGTTCTGGCTGTGACCTAGGTTATGTTAGCAAGGTTAGCAACAAATGATGGACAACCCTGTGAAATACAACTTAGAAACTAAGAACTACATACATAATACACAAATTACTGATTGCCAGAACATCTTTATTTCTGAAAAATTATATAAATACATACAGGATGACATGAAGGTTTAGCGTGACATGGTGCCAACGAGCAGAGCGGACGTAAGCCACAGTAGTCAGCAGAGTTGCATGGAATCATTCGTTCTGAAGATGGGGAGGGGGGGATTACAGGCTTTAGATGTTAGGTAAAGGTCAAGCTATTGTCGTTAATGGATCCGCAGCGGTTTTTTTTGGTGCGAGGACATCAGGGTCAGGGACGCTATCGGAAGTAACCGGAGGTTGAGCTGTATTTGGGTCAATATTGACAAATGCTTCATCTTCAGGGTAGGGTTCTTGTCTCCCCTGAGGGGAATCCTGGGGTTCGGACGTGTAGTCTGGTTTGTACGGTTCAGCACTTCTTGTTGTTTCAAAGGATTCCACGTGGTACGAGGTCTGAGCTACGAGATCTGCCCAAGGATCCTCCCACATTTGTGGGCTTATCCAGTTCTCAATATCTGTTTGGTTCTGTAAATCAAAATTAAAGTTTGGGAATTAATTACGATACAGAAATTGAACGTACATGACAGCTGAGCCTGAACCCGGTCTTAACGTAAAACCTTCTGCCGGCAGCCAGCAGCCTGTTTTATCCATTTTTACTAAATTTAATTAAGTGCCTTAACGCTAAGCGCGTGTTGTTGATCACTAATCAATATAGTCAGACAACTAACGATAACGTTACACGTGACATTTTGTTAATTACGACGACGCACAAAACAGGACAATCAGTTGTATGCTTGGAAGAAGAATGCACATTCGCATTTCAAATTCATGTTTACAGCTTTTCGTCTTTAAAATGTACCACTGACATAACAAGTATGTGACATGTGACACCGCATAAAAGTACACAACTTTTGTCACTGACACCGGATTACGCACTTTCAATCAAGAAATCAGTATTGAAGAGGTAGGCCTAAGCCGCCTAACCTATCATATCACATATCATGTCATGTATGTCATTGTGAATTGTGACGAGGTTCTCGGTTCTCAGTCTGAAATACGATGTACTGCAGGGAAGAAGAGGCCAAAAGGCTTTAACAAATGACGCTCGATTTGTCTGCATGAACTAACTGAACACATAACAAAGTTCGCGTATATCACTGTTGAGTTCTTCGAACATAAATTGTAGATGAAGCAACAAGCATAACAACACTTTGTATTGTCACTTGTCACCCAGTAGAACAAGCGGAAGCGGACGGGCCAGGTCAGAATTCAAACAATTTGGGCAACCGACCTTCTTGGTCGTGCACTTATTTCAGTGACCCACTTATTTGTCTTTCAGTTTGCTTCTTCACTTGTCAGTGTTTATGCACTCAATGTATTCATTCATCATACATAGATTAACATAAGTATGCGACGTCGGTCGTCGTGGTCCATCATTCATAATCTAAGGTTGTTGGTGGTAGGTGATGTCGTTAGTTTAAAGCATACCATTGAGCAAGCTTGTTCTTTCTCTGCAGTCTGAGCTTCATAACAACCAATGACCTAGGAACAAAGTCATAGGAGAAGCACAGTTTTATTGCCTGACTTCTGAATTCAGTGCTTAGCGTTGGAATTTGCAATGGTAATCAGAAGCAGGAACATATGTAGCTGAAGCTGAAGACTAGATGTAGAAATTCTGTTGTCTGTTGTTGGTTCTTCCGGAGGTTGTTGTTGGTGATAGTCTAGTACATAGTATTTTCGGTTCCCGGTAGTTCGTTTCAATTAAAAATCCAAAAGCTTAGCTTTACATCACATCGACCAACTGGTCGCGGCCGGTGGGAATGACATGGATGATTTGATATTTGAATGTTCATGTGGAGGAGGTGTTGTTCACAGACCGTATCACTTCACTATTTAAGACTGGTCATTTGAACTAAGGTATTCTAACGTGCAACGTTGAGCTTGCAGGCTATACTTCATTCTGATGCGTATTTACAGAAGAGTATCGATGTTTGATGTATTTAATTCAGTAGTAATTCACGTCCAGAAGCTACCTTAGTCACTACGAGTATCACTATACTTTATGTACCAAAATGACAGGTTACAGGTGACAAATTCAGTTATGCTCTTCTGCTAGCACCACAGCTTTTACTTACATATGGCGTGGAATGAAACCGTGGACTGGAGTTTCTTGGTCGATAAGACTGTTGATACCCAAAACCCGGTGAACCTCGACGCGGGGTATATGGCCCCGAGTTCCTGTAGTTAGGTCTGTAACCACCCCGATACGGGGAAGGTGTCCACTGACTTTGACCTCTCCAGTTTTGACGTGGACTGAATGAGTCGTCCTTGTGTCCATAAAATCTTTGTCCGCCACCGCCACCTCCCCGATAACCTGGGCTATGCCAAGTATTTGGTGATGATGCAGGGTAGCCTCCTCTAGGATCAAATTCCATTCTACTTTCGTCTGCAATTAAATTAAGTTCAAATAAGCTTTAGTTCGCCATAATACAAAGCAAAGGTTTCAATGCTTAGGTTTAGTTTTACCGATTATACAAAGAACTTACGGGTCAGAGGTCATATATATATATGTATGGCCGTAGTCATTAGTTATAATTTGTCATAATTATTAAATATTAGTTATAATTTTTATAGTAACTAATGACTAACTGGCTTGCGATTTGGAATATTATATTACTAGCGAAGCCATTTACCATTAGAAACGGTTCGGAATTAATAATCTATGTTGTGCGTGCATTATGCAATACGCAATACGTTACGCGCAACATTATGTAGAGTTTACGCGTTAATTTCGTATATTCAAATCAGCCTCGAATTTGAATCTTGTCTCGAATTTTATGCAATGGAAATTGTAATGTAAGTACGAATTTTCTAAACGATAAACACCGAAACCGAACTTTCAATAAATGTGAAATGAAATGTGTGTGATGTGATCTTACGCGAATTTTTAAGATGACGTTGTTGGGCTGAAATAAAATTCGAAGTGAATTACAAATTAGCACAGTAAAGTTAATAGAATCAAAATGCAGTCAGCAGTTGAAGAATTTGCAATTTTGCTAGGCATAGAATGGAGAGAAGTTTTCCCGTCTGCTTTGATGTGTTGCAGTAGTACATAGTAGTGCAGTGCAGTTTTGTGTTGTGCAATGCAAAGCTGCTTGCTTTTTATTTTTATGGTTTACCGGGTTTCACTTTCCACTGTGTAGATGGCAATGTTGAAATATGGGCAAAGGCTGTACTGTGTACTTCACATCCGCATCCCAGTGAACAACTTACATAAATTATTTATTATTTCCTAATTATCAAATTACATGAAAAATATCTTACGTAAAAAAATTATCGAAATACATAGTTTTAAAAAATATCCTATTTTTATTTACAGGGAGCTGTTCTCTGATCTGATCTGTGATATGGATGACGTTTGTTACGAAGAAAGACGCCTGGAAGAAAACGAAAACACGAAACGTGTTCAGAATGGAAAAATTGATGTAGCGATATCTGTGATGCGAGCTATTTAATTCGGATTTTGGAAGACTTAACCAAAGAGTTTAACGGCTCAATTAAATACTAAAAGACTGATTTTTTAAAAATGTTTACTAGCTACCTCATGAATTTGTATATCGAGATGCAGGCACAACAGGTATGCACAGATGTATGTACGTCTGTCTGTCTGTCTGTCTGTACGTCTACGCGAATGGATTATTTACTTTTGTATTTGCGAATTTTAATATACTTACTGATAATTTTGTGATTCATCCATAACCGCTGCGAAATGAAATGAATTTATAAATTAATTAAAGGGTTATGGCCTTCTTCATAGAAGAAGTTACAGTTACAAGTTAAACATAGTCCGCGGCAAATTCGTAGCTTTACACTTTGAGTTTAACCTACTGTATTGATTATTGATCTTAGAACTGTGATATAATTTTATATATTTTTGTACTGAGAAACTGGTGAGAAACTGGTCCAAAATGAAATGATTAATTTTTTATATACGATATATGATTGATTGACAAATAAATATGTGATATATTGGTAAAATGATGTGTTAAATGTAGCTAGTAATCTGGCTATCATTTTTTACATTGATTGCGCTGCTGTTCCGCCCTTTGCTTTTATTATAATTGAGACTAATTGATTGAAACTTCAACAATTTTCTTTATTACAATACAATACTGTACAACTCGTAGCTCATCCCAGCTAAACCGCTAACCTCACGCTATTCTTACTACTACAATATTTTGAAATATGCTTAAATATTACACTGATTCCGATTATTCAAGTTCACGCATAGTATGCATTAGTAATTAGCCCATTAAAATTATTATACAATTTTAATGCACACGTTTTTTAACTGGATTTACGCATGAATTTACGGGTAACAGGTTCTTAGGTTCAAGTCAAGCAAAAATTCAAACAGTATATAGATTAATTAAGATATTTACACCACGCAGCATCTTATTTTACCGACAAAACTGTCAACTACCAGTGAGTCACTATGTATATCAAACCTAAATTATTTTCAAAATTGTTAACTAACCATAATTAACGTACTTCAATATATTCCTAATGGTGAATAAACAAGCAACCATAATAATTTACGTTTTATGCATATTAAGCTTTAAACAAGTCATAATTACAAATTAATATCGAAACAAAGCACTTATTCTGATTTAAAAAAAAATTACACGTATAAATGATGCACCGGTGATAGAAGTGCATCTTTGAATAAACCTAATTGACCATTTTAATAATTCATCATTGCATAAAGCGGATCACCGGCAGTGTTGTTTCTTAGTTTCTACGGTAAGCTTAATTTACTGCTATAAGCGCCTTGTGAGCAGCTCTAATACTTTATTTCGAATTAAAATTGACAAGGAGGTCCGGCAGAATGCAAAATAACTAAACTACTAAATTGAATAAGATAATTTGATTTATAAGTAGGTTTCTATTATTCCAGGCGTCTGAGATGAGATCCTGTGGTATGGCATTTCCAATTTTTGTAAATTGAAGAGCGGAAGCCGGAGACACACCAAGTAAGTGAAAGGGTAATGGAACTTTTCATTTTTTTCATCAGAAGTTAGTAAACTCAATTTCCTCATCATACTTGGGACTGAGTGGTAGTTGCTCCGCACTTTTTGACTTTCGACAAATCCGGAATTCCATTGGGATCGGGATGTCACTCTGGAAAAAAAGGTCATACAAATGAAAATCCTAAATTAGTATTTGGTTCTCACTTTACGGATTATAGAATTTCACTAGAATTCGTCCAAAAAAAAAGTAACCTTAATAATATTGTATTTTACTAAAGTCCTCCACTATTGTTTTTACTTAGCGTCTATCACAAAATGGAATTTAGTCATTTTGCGGCTAAATTAAGCTACTTTGTTCAACTAAGTCATTTTGAATTGAGAATTGGATTTAAGCCAGTCATTTGAAGGTGTAACTAAATTAATTTGCGGTGAAATTAAATCATCTTGGCTTCAAAACTACAATTTTGTGGTGAAACTAAGTTATTCTTCGGTGAAATTAATTTTTTTTGCAGTTAAGGGTGGGGTTCAGCGCCGGGCTGGCTAGGTGAAGCTAGCACATATACTCACTTTTCTCTTCATTCTCTCACTC
>JAQFYU010002181.1:0-12504 GCA_034694905.1 Ceratophysella granulata
ATATGTACATATAATAAAATGTACCAGTACCAATAATGAAATGAAGTGGAAGGTTCAATAAGACAAAATTTAATTTCAAGGGAGTAATGAATTTGGGATTAAATTATGATTTTTAATTTCAGATAATAAGTACTGATTTCCAAGGCCTCTTGGAATTTCGCAAGTGAATTATTTGGTGAAAAAAAATCCATAAAAAGTTCTCATTCATTCGTGTACGAAAAACCAGAATCTTTCTTGAGAAAAGGGAGCGAAAGTCAAATAGCAGCGGCATTTCTCATTTCCATCTCATCAAACGGGGCTGCGGCTGCACTGATGCACCTGACCTGCTACCTGCTTGACTGGCAACAACTCTGCAGCTGCTACTGGGACCTGGCACTGGCACCTGCACCTGGCACGGAAGTTGGTGTGGTTGGTCAATCGTCCCTGACACCTAAACCTGACCACTAATCTGACGACGAAGCACTTTCAACAAAAAAGCCAAAGGTCAACGTCTAATCTAAGTAAACCGCAAAGGTTAGTGTGTTAGTTCCAGTTCCTATGTTAAATATAAAATATCAATATTTATTTGTATTATGTATTAATTGTTAATACACTATGTACATAAATTGTAAATACTTACTCGAACTCGAGCTGTCGTCTGTAAACTGTCACTGTCAACATCAAATGTCAAATGAAAGCAACGCAAATGACCGGAAGCCGAGTGTGCGTGCGTGCCGTCCGTTGGCTCGTTATCCCCTCTCTATGCTCTACTGTACCCTGTACCGCATTGAATAACAACTACCGCAGTTTTGGTCTCGGTCATCGGCTATCAGTTGACTATTCAGTCATCTCATCATCATCAATGTAGGTCAATGAGCGTACGTCCAGCTAGCTTAAGCGTACGTTGATAAGATGTAAGAAACTTGAAACTTAACCAAATCAATCCTACGGCTTTGACATGGGCTAGGTCAATAGGTGCTACCTCGTTGTCACTTGCCACTTGATGACACTTCGCACGTCGATATACTCGTTCTTATACTTTGAAACGGTTGACAGGTAATCAGATCAAATGGACCTGCTTCAAACCTGCCTACCAACTTCTGGTTTGCGCCTGGGGAACAAACAAATAAACGTTTAGCGTCTGACCGTCAAGTTTCTTGGATAGTGGCATTTAGTGACATTGAAATGACATTGCTCCCTTCATCATCGGAACCCCGTGCACTATCTTTACCTGGTTTTGCTATCGTTTCATATTTCGTGCATATTTTTTATTCTAGAGTCTTGGGCTTCTTGCTTGCCTGGCCTGCTCGGATTCGTCTGAAGTCTCAACTGTCGAGCCACAGATCGAAGATTCCCATTTTGAATAAGCGAATGCGACTAAAGAATCCTTGGAAGATAGTCAAGCTCAAGACCAAGACTCATGATCCTTGTCCTTGATCTCTAACGTTAAGTCAAGATACAAGAAAATAGAGACAATGGCAGAGGAAATGGAAAGGTCTTTTGATGCCATGGAACGTTTAGTGGCGGATGTCAAGGTTAGTGGTCTTGAGTTGTGGGTGGTCAAAGTTTCAGGTATGTATTCAGACTTCAAAAGTATAAAAGTAATTTGCGCTTTTTGAAGGAATTACAAGTAGAAGGCCCGTCAACTTCAGGACAGACGTCAATTTCTGGTCTTCGGCAAAAGGAAACCGAAGTTACCAATTCCGTTGTTGATAAGCCCGAAATGTCACTCAGAGATAAGATACGTCAGAATCTTCGAGCATATGTGCGAGGCGAGCCCGAGGTGGAATTATTAACTAAAACTTCATTATTTCAGGAATTTGAGCTTCAAGGTACACATACTACTTTTTTTGATTTTTTTATGTGATTTGTACTAATGAAGCTCCTGACTAAAGACTCAACCATTTGTTTCAGCTAAGGAATGCCTCAGAAAAAATTATATTCAAAAGAATAACGAAATTGCCGAAATAATGCGTTTTACTGCGACAACGTTCCTTGGAATGGACCCTGAATTCTTGGAAATGCCTTTGTGTGATTTACTCCGTGATGTAAGGTTTCACTGCTTTGCATTATTAATGATTAGCTACGAGGTGTCTCTAAACTAATTTGAGCACACAGTCTCACTATTTGATTTGTTAATGAATGTTTAGGCCGACTTTCCTGACACAGTGGAAGATTTATTCGAGAAAGTTGATAGAGGAGAAATCTGGAATCGTGATCTGGAATTGGAAGAAGAAGCAATAAAAATGGAAGACGCAGAGGTTAATCGTCAAATCAAAGTGGCCAAGAAGAAGTTGCCAAAAGAAGCTACCGATGAAGAATGGGAAACGGATGACGAAAATCCGGATATCGAAGTTAATTCCAATGCCGAAACGGAACCAGACCTCTTTAACTCTGATAATGACTCGGAAACTGAAAAGTATCAAAAGTCACCTGATTTATTTGCCACACCAAGAAGTTCAGGAGCTGTTGCTCCTCGGCCTCAGAAAGTTGGACGGCCCAAGTCGAAGACCAACAATATGATTGGACCACTTGTCGGCCTCCGATTTCCAGCTTCTCAGCCTTCGGTGAGAACAGTGTATAGCACATTCAACGCATATGCATCTTACTTACCCTAGTATCAGTGGACTGTATCCAGCACGAATCCGTGCCATTTCTGACATTGGTCGTTTCAGTTCCTGAACCAAAAATATGAATCAAACGTAATGTGATTTCTTGTTCATTGTCCAGAGTGTAGTTGAAGGACTACCACCGCCAGCACCTCCCAAAGTATTCCAATTTCAAGGTAAAACTCTGAACAAGGAGCCACGGACATTGCGACCTGGAGAAGTCCTCTACTCTGCTACGGGATCACCCGTTGTCCCAACTGATGAGCAGGGTAATTTGATTCCTGCTCATACTCCAGTACGCAGAACCGGTCGTCCAGTTTGTCTTAGGGTGGAAAACCCTGACGGAACGGTAATTTCATAATCCTAATTCCATGCTTATTAAATTCAAGTAAAACATACTTACACAGTTATATATTGTTACGAATTCTCTGTTTAGTCTCTTGAAGTGGAACTTGTTCGTCGTGGACGTCTAAGCAATATGGAAGAAGCTCAAAACTTTCGCGAATTTATAACTGACGTTCGAGGCCTTATAACAACTCGTTCTGCTATGAATGCTAAAGTTATGACTGCACGTGTTCCCAATAGCTCAACACGAAAGAAGAAACCAGTTTGGAAACACTGAGAAATTCTGGAAATATACTTCTATCAAGCCTTATGAGATGATGAATGAGACGGAACATGGAGAAAAAGAAAATATAGCTCAATTGGGGTGTTGACACCCAAGCTTTCCAGAACACGAGAGTCGTGTTCAATCTAGAATTAAAGCGTTTATTCTACAAAGGTCAGAGGTTACTTGTCCTACCTCAAATTGACTCAACTAAGCCAAACAAACACAAGCCCAAAAAGAAAATGTACTGATTATGTTCTTTTCAATTGTAATTTGTAATCAAAATGTCCGGGTTAGGTATTTTGATTCAACATTCGATAGTATACTATGTATGTATTATACGCAACTAAACTAAGTACCTAGTTGAATCCTGATTTGGAGAGTTATGTATGTAAAGTGTGCTAATTAGGTAACAATTAGCTTACTAAGTTTTTTGATTGTTCAACATGAAGGTCAAGGTCAATATTTATGGGTTGACGCTTAGCATTTTGAATAAATATTTCCTAAATACATTTTACAAACTCAGGTCACGGGTTTGATTGACTGCACCAGCCTACGCTGTACACTGTACGTTGGAAAGCCATGACGGACAGTACTGCAATTCAATTTAATTTATTAGAGTTTCCATAGCAATAGCGATTTGCGAAGTTTTTGCAGCCAAATTGTACAAATATTCAAGGAACAGGCTTTGAGGCCGTGTGTGTGTGCTGCAAAAAGCCGGTGTTTTCAAATTCTGGCTCGGGTGCGTGTGCTTCTTGTATCAACAATTTTCCAATAAATCTTTCTGCTCTACCAAATTCTAGTTGTGCGTTCGCTTTGGTTTAAAAGTAAATTCTAAATTAATTGTGACTTTAATTGGGCATATATTTGAGTATGGGTAACGCAGGCTCAGCGGCCACCAAGGTCATCAACAATAATCCCACCAAAGGATCCGACGACGAGTGCATTTACTGTAAACCCGCCGCCGCCGCCGCCGCCCCTTCTTCTCCGCCTGCCCAGGCAAATAAAAGTAAAAATTGGGACAACTCCACCCTGCTGACTCCTGGAATGTCTGGAGCTGGTGATGGTTGTCCAGTTAATCATGTAAGTTCAAAGTTACAATGGTCAATGGTGAAAGTTACACAATTATACAAATATAAATATATTATGTAATAAATATATTGTACGAAATGTACTTAAAATGTGAACAACCATCAACCATGGACTCATTCAAACTTATTCAAAATTAATAAATTGTTAACAGGGTAAGGCTAAATCAGACGGCTGGAGGTCAGAATGTCCGGCAAGTGAACATCTCAAGAAATCCCTCGTCGATGATCCTCAAACAGCTGACTTGGACCCGAAGAACATGGTAAATTAGCTTGTTTGACCTCAAATCACCTTCGATTTTTTTATTGAGAGTGGGAGGTTAATGTAAATCAATATTCCAGATGCCCCCACCTAACCAACGACCTTCACCAGATCAACCGTTTCCCCTACCAACGGAACGGGTGACCTCGAGTATTCCTAAAGCCGGGACAGAAAACGAATTCTGGGTCTATCCATCTCCCCAGGTAAGACGATTAATTGTCATCAAGTAATAATGTCACTGGTCTAATATCGTGTTGGAGAATCTCGTACTAACCAATATTTTGGATTGAACATTGTAGATGTTTTGGAACGCAATGTTGCGGAAAGGGTGGAGATGGAAAGATGAAGATATCAAGAAGAAGGACATGGATGCCATCATCTCAATTCACAATGTCAACAATGAAGAGGCCTGGCGAGAAGTTCTGAAATGGGAAGCACTTCATGCTACTGATTGTATGTGCCCCAAATTAAAGAGTTTCTCTGGTCGAGCTCAGGACTATTCACCACGCGCCCGAATCCGTAGCTGGTAATTTTTTAAAATTAACGAATTGACAATTCACAATCGTAGCATTTAAAATTTTAAAAATATGATCACAATTGTTCGCAGGATTGGTTACGAACTTCCCTTCGACCGTCATGACTGGATTGTGGATCGGTGTGGGAAGGATGTTCGGTATATCATTGACTACTATGACGGTGGTCCTGTGGACAAGAATACGATGAAGTTTGCCCTGCTCGACGTCAGGCCTGCCATGGACTCTCTGGAAAATGTTTGGGATCGGATGAAAGTAGCTTACATGAGATGGCGTTTTCAGTAAATTGCAAACTCTTCCTAAAAGTTCCATTACCACTGCTAATGAGAATGAACCAACCAGTCTAAATTAACTGTCTTCACTCTTCTTGAGGAATTGATCGAAGCAAGTGTTCAGCATTTATATGTGTTTATCTATTGTCAGTAAAATTGGTCTCAAGCAAAGTAGTCCTCCCGTTTGGTTACTTGGAGCACTCGATTTTAGTCAACAGCAGTTTGCATCTTAATATATTAATTTACAAGGACTTAGGACTTCTAGGACTTAATTATCGGCAAGCTTTAATTGAAGTAATGCTGAACTAAGTAATGGGCCGCCATCAAGATTCTCTTGCGGTCATTGGTGTTGTGCGAATGAATAAAGTGGAGAGGAGAATCATATGAACTTTTGAACTACATAATTATTCGCTACTTGCACATGAACTTCTACTAGTGTTTTGGGGAAAGAAAAATTTTGGGAGAAAAGAAAAAAAATTAATCCTAGATTGCAGATTACAAATTAAAAGTATTCCGTAATCGATTACATTTTCTGGTAATCGTAATCGGACCTGTAATTTAGCTTTAGGCTGTCGATTGCGATTTTTGTGTCAGTTTGACATCTCAGAGTGCGAATATTGAATGTATTTATTAATGCATCATTAATAATTTTCAAATTGTGTGAATTGAAACTATTCCTTTTTTATTACTTTGTAAATGTTGCAACAAAACTCAACACGCATTTCACCCTGCCCTGTGGATTGGAAATGGAATGTGCAATCTTGTTCAAGACACGGATAGCATCTCTGTTACGGTTAAGATACGTTACGCCTATTAAGCCCATACCATAGCATCATTATCTCACCTTATGAGAAGTAAGTTAACAATAGTGATAAGCCCTTGGTCAAATTAGCATGTTCCATTTAAGGAGTGGTCCCATGCCGCCTCCCCCATCCATGAAGCGTTTTTATGTTGATCTTGCGTAACAATGGTGAAAGTTGATTATGAGTTATAGTAAAACTTGCGCATAATAACGCTTCAGTTTTGTAGGTCGTCGTCTGCCCGTCTGCTCAATGCTTAACAAAGCTGCCACCCACACCCCACAAGACAAAATGTATGTAGAATTGAACATCAATTTCCACATAATTCATAATTTAGCAACGATTTAAAAAAAATCAGATTTCCAGAACTTTCAAAATGTGTGATTGATAAGAATTTTAATGCTTATTCTATTGAGAAAAAGAGAACTTTAAGAATTTATAATTTATGATAAATGATCAACCATGAATCATGAATCTCGTCATGCACGACACATGACCTGCCCTTGTTAAAGCGCAAAATCCACAGAGGCTCGTGTACAAATAATTATCAGAAGTAACTGCAGAGTAATTAAAAGTGACGGCCTGATGAATGGAGCCTTAATTTAAGGTTGTAAAAGGTTAAGCGAAGAATTTATTTGTGCGTGGGTCTCTCTTCACCTACTTTGTATCTTGTATCTTGAACTGACAACTAACTGACATTGAACTGTGTTGACTGACTGCAGAAGGCAGAAGAATGAAAAGTAAAGTTGTTGCAAAAAAAATGCAGCTGAATCTACTAGAAGTGGAAAATGGGATGAGTGAGAATTAGTAAATTGGCAAATCGTGTTAACTGAGTTAAAAGTTTAAACTGTGGGCAGCCAGACACAACAATAGAAATTAGGAGAATCAAAGGAAAAGTTTTCTAATCTGATAAGCAATGAAGTCAAACGTCTAGTTGTACTCTGCTTCGTCCAATATTTTTACGACAGTAATGTTTGCATTTGCATTGTGTATATTCCACAGCGTACCATTAGAACAAGAAGATATACAAACAGATTATCAATTTGCGAGGATTTTTATATTTTGAGTCTTTGTATGTACGGCTAAATTATTTGAAAATGATGTAGAATTATTTTTGACATGCCTCATTTATTGCCAACCGGCTGACATGTTGTGAGCAGACGATAATCTCTACTCTACCTTCAAAACCCAAGATACTGATAGGAGGCAGCATAGCTATGTGGTGTAGGGCTCGCCCTGGCCTTATTTTTTGCCTTCTTATAATGTCTCTTTGACAATTTTTAGCCCGTCCTGCACCGTAAATCGGCGATCAACCGGATATTCTATTTTTAAAACAAAACGCAGAATGTTCGATTCAATTGAAGTCCATTGTACAAATAACCTCATTGTAGATTGCAACACATACAAGGGCATAGAACACAGAATTTTACATCATTCATTCATGTGTCGTGGGTCGCAGCGCAGCACACAACGAATTTATTCTTCAATTTCAGTCCGGCGATGATTCGTGCATTATGTGCTTAGTTTAATAGCCCCATCGTCCATCCTGAATTTATTCCAATGTAATGTAATGTACATATGAGCTTGTGCCGTTTATTTGAAGATACAGTTTTAGCGACATTTAAAAGCATCATTCTTTTCTCGTCATTTGATTCAGTTGAAAAGGGTTAGCTGCTGTTAGCTCATGCATGTGAATGTGATACTTGTTTCGGATTTTAATGAACTTAGTGGGGCTTTGAATTGCGGACGTGAAAGCATGACACGTGAAAATTTATTTAGGCATGAAATCAAATGAATCTGCAACAAAGAAGTAAACTAAGTAAAAACAAACTGATTTACGAGTTCTACCAATAAAATTTCATTTTATTTCTTGTTTCTAACTTCCTTCAGTGGCGTTTATTTCGGAGTTCATGTTTATGTTAAATTGTACGCAGAGTTGAGAACAGATGCCAAAATCATCCCATTTGAAAAAAAATTTCGTTCGAGTCTTTTCCAGTAATATTTTTGATAAGTCGACTTCGGTCATCACTTTTCGCCTTTTCTGTCTAAAAAATGATACACGAAAACGACAGAGTGGTGGTGACAGTGAGTGGGAAGCAAAATTACTAGTGCAAGAATGAATTCTGCAAGCTGACGCATTTAAAAAAAACTTTATTCCCTAGTGAAAACCGCAATACCAGCATAATACAGTAGCTAATTTATTTACTTACTTACCAGAAGCGCTGTAATAAAAATGTAACATTTGGAAGAATTAGCAGAATGGCGTGCCTTTCACCCCATCAACCAAGAAAGTACGCTTTCACCAGCTAGCTTTCACGTTGCATGCATCATGCATGCGCATGATAGCCTCGCGCATGCGATTTCAGATGTATTTGTAGTGTGTTGTTGGTTGTTGCTGTTGTATGTTGTGTTGTGGCTGTGGGCGTTTGTTTGTTGCTGTGTAGCGTCTCTTCCTTCTGTCTCTCTCTGTCCGTCTCCATCTTCAGTCTGTCGGGTTTCTTGTCTTTTTAACGTCGTTCACCGTCAACCGTGCGGTGCGCTTTGCTACGTTGACCGTCAACCTGTCATCTGTCATTTATTGTCAGTTGTGACTTGTTTTGCCATTCACGTTCAACTTCGACTTATCGTATTTGTTGAGTTTTTGTTTTTGTATTGGGCCTAAGTCATCTGTCATCTTACGTATGTCACTTATAATATGTTATAATTCGCAATTCATGTTATATTAATATTATTTATTATGCGGTCGCGGTCATGTCACGTCTCACGTCATGTCATGTCACATGTCGCATTTCAGTCAACATCGGTTATTAATTATTATTACTTATTTATTATCATTATCTAGTTCATTATATCCAATGATCCTTCGATACCGCTACGGTTGACGGTACATTTGCGCGGATTTTGGACTTCTTGCTATTCATTTTCAAGGACTAATCAAGTGTGGTATTCTAATCAGAGTTGGCTTATTACGCAGTTTTTTACAATTTGTGCTGCGTAAAACGCAGGAGCTGCGTAAAACGCAGGAGCTGCGCTAAATTGCGTTTTGCGTTAAATTAAAATTAACATTTGACATTATGGAAATGTAAGGATTTAGCTTTTACGCAGCGCGTTAAATTATTGCGGTCGCGTAAAACGCAATTTTACGCAGTTAAAAAACGCATTTGAACTGCGTAAGGCCAACTCTGATTCTAATAAATTCATTATTTCCTATTATATATTACTGATGGTCATTCTCCGTCTATTTCATTACAGTCAAAAATGGAAAATTGGCCACCAAGACCTGGGTTCGGACGCGGGCGGGGTGTCCTCATGCAGAGGAGTGATCCTCAACAATCAATCGGATCAACCCAGTTTGGGAGAATTACAACAGAATCAGATTCAGGTCGTCCACGCAGTGCTGGAAATGTTGTTGAATTCAGTATTCCTGATTCCAGTTCCTCCAGACGAACTCTTGCGCAATTTGAAGACATTAGCGTAGATGCTGAGGACGCAAGTGTACCACCTCATGCTGAGGACACCAAAGCAGTGACTGGGGAAGCCAATATTGATGCTAAAGAAACCAATGCCGATGCAAAAGACAGCAGTGCAAACGCTGGATGTACCAATGACGATGCTGGAGTCGCCATCGCCAGTAGTGCTGTTGATGCAGAAAGCAATACTGATGCTGGTGAAGTCAGTGCTACTGATGAAGGAGAAAACGTTACTACTAGTGCTGATGAAGTCATTGTCATAGATGCAGAATTCACTACTGATACTGATGAAGGCAGCCTTGTTGATTTATTAAACACAACTCATGCTGATAAAGCCAGTGATAAGGTTGAGATTGGTGAGTTGAGCAACTGTGCTGATTCGGCTAACGTTGACATCGAGCTGAGCATCGACATCGACGAAGTTCACAGTGGCACAGATACTACTGGTATCTCAAAACAATTACTGGGTGCTCCAATAACCGAGGTCAAGAAGGTAAGTTTGGCAACAATTGACAGAATTTAGAACTCTGGCGGCAATGAATAAGAATTGTACCACGTACAATCGTATAACAACGAAATAGCGGAATTTCAATATTTAAATATCGGATGACGCACGCAATAAATATCTCTAAACTTCTTGTATTTAGCTGATGTGCAGCCCTCAACAAGCAACTTCCATGGAAATTGAAAAACATATGAACGGGATAAATTCTGAGAATGGAACAACGGCTGCAACAGAAGAAGTTACTGGACTGAACGTTATTTCCAAGCCGGACTGCATTGAAAAATTTCCAGCAAATGAGACTAAAACGACTTTGTCTGCTGTCGAAAATCCAATTTCAATGTTGAAGACTGTGCCATATGTTCCTGTTAAGGATAACAGACCCAGTGCACCAGAAGTCTTGGCTGAATATGCGAAAATTTATGATGGGATTGACATAAAATACTGTTGCACTGTTATCAAGGGACAAGACGAAAATAGTCCAACCAAGTACAAGGTGATCGTCAAAGCTGGATTTAGAGGCGGTAAGATATTGAACTGTGCTCAAATACTCGATTTTTTTGCTCCAGCTGTCCGATCGGATGGAGTTTCAATGTCGATTTCCAATTCGTTTGAAATGTGTACAGGGGAAGGCATTGGTGGGACAGTTTCTGAAGCAAAGGCACTTGCTGCAGAGGAATGTTTGAAAGACTTGCAAGCTTATGCAAAAGATGGTGATATTGTGGAACATCGACCAGTTGTCCGCACTAACCCACACAAGGATATTCTTTTCCTTCTGGAAGGCATGTGCAGGGACTATGGAATCAAGATACCATTGTTCACGCTTGAACCGAAAGAAACCACTGCTGACGACGGCCAGTTCCAATACGGCTGTTCTGTTGGCACCTACACTACACAAGGTATTATGCTCTTTTGCGAAACACTCAAACCGTTTTTTCTTAGTAAGTAGCTGATAGCTCAATTTTGATCTAAAAATTGTAATTTCTGTTTATTAGCTAAAGCTGGGAAGAAACGTGTTGCAATTCGTAAGGCCGCTGTCAACATGTACAACTTGATCCGTGATAACTACAACGCCGGGACTTTGGCTGTTTCAGCCTACGAAGACTGAAATATTGGCACCACACACCACGTTCGTGTTTTACTGGATTTGACCGACAATATTTGACAGGAATTTGATCTGCAGGCACTATTTTACTGACTATATATTTGTTATTTGTTGACATAAAGTAGAAGAGTAGCTTTTTCATTATAACATCCAATTCAATATCATAAAATTACCCAGCTTGTTCTAATAGATTAGCAATTACAAGCTGGAGGCAACGTGTTTGATGATTTTCGCTTTTTTCAAATATTTCTATTTCTAGTTAATAAAGTGAATTTGGAATTTGAAACTAAAATGGAGTAAATCTTCTTAACGTTTTCTGTGTCGTTTCTTGAATTCTATCGTAATGATATCATACACTATGAATTCTACTCGGTGACCGTGACCTGGCGAATTGACTGGCATATTTAGTAGCTCAAATGAATTGGCCAACTAGTTGTTAGCGGCACTGTACAGGAAAATTAATATTCCGTGTAGGATTTCACAATTGTAAAATAATTATCGTAAATAGTCCTATTACTATGTATTGTATACACAATACACAATGCAAATCAGTATTGGGCTACGTAGGTTCCACTATTTTAAGGATGACAAGGCCTAGGCCAGGTGGGTCACACATGGACGATTGGGATGAAAAGAAGCAAAGTGACAACGCCTCTTCGTCAAATTCGCTCATTCCCACCCCCGTAACTCAGAAAACCAAAAAATAAAATAAAAAAACTCCAACCACCACGAATTACTGCAAATCGACCAACATTACGGAGAACATTGTCCGTACCGACGACGTGCTATTGTAGTAGAATGTAGATAGATGTAGATCCCATGTTTAACGTTGTAAGTAACTCTTAATGAATTTTGGCCCGAGTTTGTAGGAAGCATGGGAGCAGACAAGTACAAGCCCAGACTCGCCTTAAACTAAACCCTCGGCTTTAATCCTCCAAACCATGATCTCCTCTGATCATCATCTGCCTATACACACAACAGCCTCGGAGTACACTTTTGTGCTGGGCACATGTATGTCGTCGACACTTCATGAAAGATTCCCGACTTCAATCTCTAATTTCATTTTTAAAGTTGTTTTTTTCTCCTTTTGAAATTGAACGATGTGGCTCAAATATATAACTAAAATTCGTGCCTTGAACGCTAATTTAAAGAATTTGCAATTTGCACTAACCATCCCAAATCCCAAGTACTAATGCATAGATTTTTCACCTTGCAGGGAAACGGATATCCTCTATCCTACTTGCCGCTGCGTTATTGCGTTACGAATTCGGAAGAAT
>JAQFYU010002182.1:0-12497 GCA_034694905.1 Ceratophysella granulata
CGGAGAGTGGTGCGGACGAATTCCCTTTGTTTCAACTGCCTTGGATCTGGTCACGGGGTCAAGGCATGTAAATCATCCAGGAAGTGTAAGACGTGCAGTGGAAGCCATCATACGCTTCTGCATTCGGAAAATGTTGGATCTGTGAGTTCAAGGGCTAGTCAGAGTCCTGTAAACTCGGCCCAGCA
Source organism: Ceratophysella granulata (assembly GCA_034694905.1). Taxonomy (NCBI): domain Eukaryota; kingdom Metazoa; phylum Arthropoda; class Collembola; order Poduromorpha; family Hypogastruridae; genus Ceratophysella; species Ceratophysella granulata. The sequence continues at coordinate 186 of JAQFYU010002182.1, forward strand.
GTCATCGCCCTCTGAATCCACATCAGGTATGCATATTTCGGATAACCAGGAAAGCTTGGTTCTTTTGCCCACAGCACTGGTGACAGTCGTTGACCGGTCGGGAAATAACAAGTTTGTCGTGCATTTTTGGATGGATGTTCTCAAGCAACATTCATCACCGACCATTGTGCTCAGACCTTGGGATTAGAGAGAAGGAAGGCACACATATCAGTATCTGGAATTACATCCACCTCTGTCGGTATAGCTCGACATACGGTAAGGTTGGTTATGCAGTCATGTTTATCGCAGGATAGCATCGAGGCAGAGGCACTAATCTTGCCGAAGGTCACGGGAGTTCAACCGAAGAGGCAATGTAGAAGAGAGCCATGGAGCCACATATCAGGTATTGAGTTGGCTGACCCAGACTTTGATAAGCTTGGAGAAGTCGACATACTAATTGGTGCAGACATTCTTTCCTCTCAAGTCATGCAGGAATACGGAAAGGAGTAAGACTGCAACCGACTGCTATGAATACTAGTTTTGGTTGGGTTCTATCGGATCCAGTGCGGATGTCCGAGCCCAGGCCAGAAGTCAGCATTCATCATTGTGTTATCAATGAGGAGATTGGAGAATTGCCATACGTGAGTCGGCTCACAGAAAACAAGTCATCCAAGGAACAGTTGGCCAACAGCCACATTCCTGTGACTGATTCTTCTACAACGAATATAAGTGCAGAAATTGAGAGTTTATGCACCTCGTCGGGTCTTTTCCACGGCATGACGCCAATGGTTGGTACTCAACTTCAGGACTCTCTCTCTGCTAACCCAATTTATCCTATCAACGTCGGTAACAACTTGGTGGTAGACCGCTCGAGGCAGAAGAACCTTCGGCAAGCTACATCCCATGTTCTCCGCTTTGTGAACCACGAGAGAAACATCGAACCTTCGAGAAATCGGTATGTTCATTTTGGTCAACTAACTTGTGCTTAGTATCGTGTTGTGAAGCAGGTACGCGTGACAACCTTACCCAAGGAGCCACGAGAACTGAGCGCCAAGCGTCACCTATCGAGCAGGAGTTCAACCCGTACATTGAATTTCTGCGTCGACGAAGACGGGCGTCTCAGGGTGGGCGGGCGCCCCTACAGGGTCATAATGGAGGTATACCATCGGCTCAAGTTGGAAAAGTTGCAGACGCTGTTGGTATAGACGAAAGATTTTCCGAACTTCAAACCGGCGTTGTCGATGATGAGGAACCCTTTGGATTGCACAGCCTTGACTCCAGGAGACCACGTAGTTGGACATCTCTCGACGGCGGACCTGACTCATTTCACCTGGTTGTCTCGGTGGCGGTTGATTCGTAAGACGACCCAATACCTCTGGCGACGGTGGAACTCGGAGTGCGTCTCGAGTTTGCTGCATCTCTACAAACGGACTGCATGGAGGCAGAATCTCAGCGACGGTGATCCTGTACTGGTTGACGACGACAAGCTAGCCTATATAATGTGGAAAATGAAACGAACGACTACAACCCATTTCGGCCACGACAAAATTGTTCGACTTGTTTCCGTAAAATCTGAAGACAGAGAGTACAAACGTCCAGTGGTCACACTTTTTCAACTGATGTTTTCCAAATAAGTCATGTGGTTTTTATCATTTTTGACGATTCACTTTGGAATATTTTATGTTTTTTTTTAACTACGTTTGCCTAAGATTGTTTTCTCTTGTTCTCAGTTTCATGGTTGATGAGATGCTGCTGTTGGACTAGCTGGTGACTGATTTGGATGCTGAGCGGATCCAGGCTTTTGCTTTCCAGTGCTCGGTTTCTGGAGAAAAAGGGTGAATGTGAAACGGCGCGGGATAAAAGACGCCCAAACTGTTCCCCGAATCAATCCTCGCTTCAGAATGTCCGCGCTCCAGTGTGAATGCCAACCGGAGCCGAGCAAGTGGTCTGCGGAGGTGAGCGATCCAGCGAAGCGGACAATCAGGAAGCCAGCGAAGCGTTCAATAGTATTAATTTAGCCATGTACTTTCTTAAACTCTCACATGTTTCGTTAGCTCAGAACCACTAAAAAGTTGATTACTGGAGTGGGACTCGAACCCACATCCTCAGCAATCCGGGCTGATACCTTCCCATTAGGCTATCCAGCTCAACTTGTCAGTGGTTTGATTCTTTGGGACACATGATTGAGAAGAGAGCAGTGGAGCCCGTGCACACTCGCCTCGCCTCTGTGTGGAGGCAGTGTGAGACACGGCACCAACCGAACATTCTCCCCGGGTTTAAACGCAGTTTCATGACCCACCAGCACGGCTAGGCTTGGCTAGACCCGTCTGGCACCCAAGGGAATAGGGAAGGGAAATGCCGGGCCCTTACACACCTGTATACGGCATACCGACATTCTCCCCGGGTTGCAGCACCCACCAGCACGGCTAGGCACGACTCAGCATGGCTATTAGCCCGTCTGGCACCCCAAGGAAATGGACTGAATAGGTAAAGGATCAAGGTTAGTTCGAAGGACCATGAAAGATGTGGATGACTAGTGGTCTAAATTATTGTGTGCTCAGAATAATAGGAGACTTGTTGTTTGTAGAATTTAGTGTATTATATTTAGTAGGTCGAATGTAAGCCTAATGACAGAATGTGAAGGAGAATAAGTTTTTACAGTTGTTGTTTACAGTTGGAGGTTCTCTGAGAGAATCAGTGCAGAGAAGTGCAAGAAGGTAGAATGAACACTCTTCTCTGCTTGGAACTTACATAGCATTGCTTAGGTACTAGTTGAATGAGTAGAGTGCAGACAGTTGCACGTATAGAGAATGGAAACTCTGAAGGCCTGAAATATTCAGGTCTGGTTTGGCAGGACCCGAAATGTTCGGGTTTGTAATGCAGGCCTGAAAGATTCAGGTCGTAGCTTATTCGAATACAAAAACTGTGGTACGGAATCGTACAATTCGCGTAACCTTACGTCTGAAAATAGTAACTAGTAAGTCCGTGTTGAAGTACGATGCAAGTACGATCTCATCGGGAACTAAGCTACGTAAATGGAATTTGGTCGGGCTCTGCAAGCAAAATGAGTTCACCCTGAAGCTTTATTGTTGAAATTATAATTGATTTCGGGCATGGGTTTAGCTATTGATAATATAATCGGTAGAGGATCCAGAAAGATGTAAAATGGCTTCAAATCCCAAAAATTTCTTCCGCTCCGCGCTAAATACATTTGCGTGCGGTTTTGATATATTTTGAGAGCAAAATTTGTTTGATTTTTCAATTGTATGAATCATCTCGGGAAAATACAATTTTTTGAACATATTAAATCGCATATGGCCCATGAGCTCGACTATTTTCAAATTCAAAAATATGAAAATTAAAGGCCGCGCTAGTGTTCAAAAGGACAGGGCCGGGCCAAGGCAAGCGGCTTGCTGAACAAACACGATTTTGCCCCATATGAAATGATATTTTGTATTTGGTTTGGTTTAGTAAATTTAGCAACTTTCTAGCCCTGCCCTTCTGTACATAGGTGGAACTAGCGGAAGCCCGTCCTACAGACGAAGGATTATGTTTAAGTTAGGAGTACTGGCGATTTAACATTAAACATACTTAACATCCTTTCCTGTTCTTAAATCCAACCCGTCCCACATCCGTTGCCCTAATATTGCTTCTCAACACTTTACTGTTTCTCTATTTTGTTTTTCAATTCTAATCACAAATTTTCACTTGCTTTTTGAAATTTCAAAACCCTTTCCTTTATGCATTGTCTCCGTTCCTGTTTCTCAACCCGTGACATTTTCCCTCTTCATATTATTAATCACAAACCGTGAAATATTTTCATTTCTGGATTACAATCAAATTAGCATTGTATCTCAAATTGTGGAAATTGCGCCTGACATCTTTGCACACAGCGCTAACGTCTAGATTCCCTTCTTTCGTCGAGAATCCATATGTAGGCACAATAGCGCCTCCTCGTCTCATCTAGCCTCAGTCCACCTGCATCTTAGTGCATGTCCACCTAAGACCCGCGCTCCTACGCTTCTCGGCCCGCTTTCCCAACAGTCAACAGTCAGTGACGGACTCTCAACATGCAAGCAGCTCAAGATCCAGCTCCGCTCTCCGTCACCTATCGTCCAGCTGCCGTCGTGTCCAGTGACCCGGAACATCCCACTTCCTCATCTATAATCCTCGCTTCCCATCTATAAACCCCGCTTCCCATCTTTAACCCCAGCTACATCACCCGACACATATTTAAAGTAAAACAATTTCTTCCCCGGGTCTCCTCAAGCTCCTGAACTCTTTATCTATATGTACGTACTTGTATGTTATTGTTTGTTCATTGACAGTGCAAGTTTGTACTGATAATACTATTATTAACATTGTATTAGATTCTTATGCACTGGAGTCATACCGTTCAGTCATACTTAAGTCATAGTTTAGATGAGAGGAACAGACTCGCTCCTTATCCTCATGCCAAAAAGATCCACTTCACGTCTATGCTTGGCGACTTTGTCGCGGCAAACCCCAGCGCCTTTCGTGAGCGCTCAAGCTTTATTGATAGGGGAAACATTTCCGATCCAGTAAAAACTTGTGTCTGTTTTCCTAATATGTAGATTATTAAGTTGGTATGAAATATTTATATTGAAACAGAAATTATGTTTAAAATAATGAAAATTCGTCAGAACATGCATAGATGTTAACTATCGATATCGATCTCCACATGAAAAATTATTTCTAGTAAGGACCAAGTACTACTGAATTTTACACTGAATAGATAATATGCTGTGAACTATGACATTTGAAGCTTTAACCGAGTAAAACCGGAACTCGCTGGTTGAAGACTGAACGTTCCAAGCATCGCCTTCAGCAAATACTTTTGAAGTGCTAAGTTCCAGACTATTGGTGTGCCTTTTCCTCAACAATTTGTCTTTGGTAGTTTGCTTTCCTCGGTTCATGGACACAAGGCAGTTGTGTTGCCGGCTATTTAAGTAGGCCCGAATTATTCCTGAATAGCTTGTATCCATCCTATTAACCGTTTATCCGCCAAATAAATTGTACTTTATGTCTTTTTAAATACTCTACAGATACGTATTTGTGTTTATCCCAGCTCTGACGCGATGACAGTAGGCCCATTCTTCTGTCCGATCCGTATAATATTTGGAAAAGTAGGCAGCTGTGTAGGGATTCGTGAGAGGAAGACAAACTCTTGAACGCCTTCAGCCCTTCTTGGAAAGTAACGTCTAAGGTTTTCATTACTGCTTTGAGCTTAGAAAAAGTGTCCTTTCTAAGCTCAGGCTCAATACCATTCAGGTGCTTCCTCCAGTTCCTGAGTACGTGCCACGTAAAAATAAGTTTCTTTTCTGCAATTCCAATTTCCGACCAAGACTTTGTAGAGTGCAGCTTCATCGTCGCTCATGAAGCTTTGGCAATTAATTTCTCCCACATGTTCTTTAAGCTTACGAAATAGAATCCGGTACACATCATCGCTTTTTCCTGAGTGATAAAAGAATGTCACCGGGAATCCTTGGTGCTGATCATCTACTACAACAATTATGGACAATTCAAATCCGTACGAGTTCGTGCCGTGCCATACCATAGCGCTTCCAAAAAGTATCTGACGGACAGACAGACAAGACCACCCCATAAGACCTTTTGGTCTAAAATAAAAATACTGTCGAAACGTGGATTCAAACTTGCAGAATCAGATTTAAGCCGAAGCACGCTTTTGGAGACAAGTATTACGACGAATCTTCAAAATTATCTTAAGCCTTGCCTCTGGAAACACAGCATTCAGAGGTGTACGATTCCGTACCATAGTTTTTGTATTCGAATAAGCTACGGCCTGAATCTTTCAGGCCTGCATTACAAACCCGAACATTTCGGGTCCTGCCAATCCAGACCTGAATATTTCGGGCCTTCAGAGTTTCCATTCTCTATACGTGCAACTGTCTGCACTCTACTCATTCAACTAGTACCTAAGCAAAGCTATGTAAGTTCCAAGCAGAGAAGAGTCTTCATTCTACCTACTTGTACTTCTCTGCACTAACTCTCTCACAGAACCTCTAATTGTAAACAACTAAACTTATTCTCTCTCAACAGTCTGTCATTAGGCTTACATTCGACCTATTAAATATAATACACTAAATTCTACAAACAACAAGTCTCCATTTCTTCTGAGCACACAATAATTTAGACCACTAGTCATCCACACCTTTCAAGAGGTCAAAATGAAAGTCTTGTTTGAACGAACCCTAGAAACCTATTTCGGACAGTGCTGCTTGTCTCGGAGTTTGTACCGGTTCTTCAAAATCTTGTAAAAGACGAACGCAACTAAATCAAGTCCCAAAATCCACAATGAAGTCATCGAATTGCTTGTGAGTAGTCTTCGGCTCTAACTATTCGACGAAGTAAGAAACTCAGTTTTCCTCAATCATTTTAGACTCAACGCAGGCTATTGCAAAAATTGACAAAGTTAGCCTGATCCTTCGATACTGTGTAGTATCTGAGCGAGCGCTGACTGAACTACCGAATTCTGCCGAGTTGAATCCCGACTCTGAGTCTTCCAATAATGAGCGGACTGTCAAATATACTGAAATACGCGAGACATTCCTTCGCTCTTTGATCTATCAATCCATGACCATGACATGCTGCATGTGAAGATTTGATGCTCCGAGAATATTAAATTTACAACATCGATTTAAGTCGCTGCCGTAGACAGGGATACGACAGAGCTTCAACGATGAGCGGCCGACTCTCTGGTTTGAAGAGAAGAATCTTAAACAGTAGGGACAAAGCTCTGTATGTTCACTGTGCAGCTCACAATCTTAATCTTGTAATCAGTGACGGTGCAAGCCATAATGGTCAATTAACTTCATTTTTTGAGGTTTTGAAGCAGCCTATTTTTTCCACCAAAAGCGCTCCAAGGTCCGTAGCGTTGGCTAGGCTTGTTGAATAAAGCTCATAGGAAAAGCCTAAATCGCGGTCTCTTGAAGAGAAAGTTACGCTTAAGAAACTAAGCAACACGAGATGGGAAGCAAGACGCAATGCAGATTTTACATTGAAGACTAGTAGAAATACTAAAAGCACTTACAAAAATAATATTCGTTCTAAAAAAGCCTGAAACAGTTAATACGGCGATTCGGCTTCGCCGACGGATGGAAGACTACGAGTTTATTGTCCTAATAATTTGGGAAAAAATTCTTCGTCCACTGAATTTGACTTTAAAGAAAATTCAAAACATTTAGATCGATGTTTACGGATGTCATAAGCACTGGAAGCGGAGTTTAGAGGAACTAGAAGCCTTGAAATGCCAATTCTCGGAAATGACTGACCAAGCTGCAGAGTTTGCGTTCAAGGGTGGAGTTTCCGCTGAATTCAAAAACAAGAGAATTCGCAGTCAGAAACTTTTCTTTGATGACGATGAGCTTTCATCCGACCGACGAATTGAAGAAACAACGCTCCAAGGAAGCCTTCAAGCAGTCAACTTTTCTTTCGATCATGGACAAAACATTGAAGGAAATGAAAGGACGATTTGAAGGCTTGAATACAATATACGACAGGTTTGCGTTTCTTCTCCCTCAAAATCTTGTTAAAATGAGTGAATAGGATATTACAGCTGTTGCATTTGATTTCTGTCAAGTCTACGAAATCGATGTTATTGGAAAGTTGCCTGGACAATTATCATTTCTGTCTAGCTCCAAACTTGAAGCTGCTAAGATGTCAACTGTACAAGACATTGCTAACTACATTTTGGAATGTGATCTGCTGGGCTTCGTCAAACTAGTTACAGTACAAGGTTCGATTTGTAATTCTAAATTACGACTAAAGGCGCGGCAGAAACTGTTGGCCATTTTATACCTTCGAGTTCAGCTCACAAACCTCGCTGAACCCCATTTATTGCATAACAGTCATTATGAAGATCAATACATTATTGGCATAATAAACAAATATATATTTAATCTAAAGCATCACACATAAGACATCCGATACATCATGTAGCCAAATATTGGAATTTCTTCGCGTGACGATTGATGAGAAGTGACACGTCGCTTCAATCTGAATCAAGGCAATACTAGTGTTAATGAATATGAATACCAGTAAATATTAGACCTAGCGTGATCTAAAGGTTCATTCTTGCATTACACCGGAAGTGGAAGCGGGTTCGATACCTGGATTCGCTCATACTTTTAATCATTTAGTTTATGCTAGCTTAGGGTTCCCGAAAGCGTGTCGTGAACCAACCTGAATTCACCAAAAAGTCCGCTATACATTCGCCCAGGAATAGAAGAATGGGCCTACCGGAAGCGACTTTTGAAACCGCAAATTTTCTACAACAGGAAAGGAACCTATCTGATGTCGGAACTCATGTTTACCATGTGTTTACCCTGAACGCAGGAATTAGCTGGACATTAGTGGACATTCCACATACACACTTAATTCCTAACATATTTCTACACATGTACATACTTACATGACATGACATGTACATACAAACTGCGTTGTTTTACAAAATACAGAAGTGGTGTCGGTCGCACTTACTAACTTCTAACGCTGTGACCTATGACGCACATGAAACACATACATGTTGACATGGTCAAAACCTCAAATCTGTATTTTGTTACGAATCCGAGTTATTATAACGTGTATTGCATATCATCACTACAATCCATCACAAGCCATCACCAACAGATGCCGGGACGACATCGCTTGGGCCCAGGTTTTCTTGCCAGTGTCCAGAGCGGGTTTGGGTATTCGCAGTGCCCGTGATCTCGATGTCCCAGCCTTCCTGGCTTCGATCGTGGGCACTGCCGATCGATCAATTTGGTACAAACGGAATGAGCTGTCAAAAGAGCGCGGGTCGATTCTCCCGCCGCGCTGCAATCAATGACATCATCAAAAGGATTTGACGCAAGAAAGTGGTCCTCAAACCGTCCTGAGTTGCTCAAGTCACTTCCCGTGGAGCTGCGTGAGACTCAACTCCTACTCCGCATCGACTTGGACGAGAGAATCAAATCAAGACCCATGGGCTACATTGAAACCCTGGGACAGACGACTTCACGTTCAAGGTTAGCTTGTGTAGTGATATACAACTTATGACAAGGAGAACTTTATTGTCTGAGATGTCAAAGGTGTTTGACCCCATTGATCATCATCCGAGTAAAAATCTTGTTCCAGCAAACGTCTAAGTTGGATCTTGGATGGGACGACCACTACCCACTCAGATCCAAGACGACTGGCGGACCTACCGTGACAATCTACACAAGTGGAGAAAGTACGAATTCCAAAGTGTTGTTTTCCTGAGAGGACCAAGAAAGTTGAGCTCATCTGTTTCTGCGACGCGTCAGAGAAAGCCTATGCAGCGGTAATCTACGTTCGTGCTTCCCTACCAAATGGCAAGTTTCATGTGTCCTTGTGCACCTCAAAAACCCGAGTGGCTCCTACCCGACAAATAACCCTTCCCAGGCTCAAGTTGTGTGGTGCAGTGTTACTGGCCCAACTTGTAACTGAAGTGAAGAAGGCCCTCAAGATCGAGATTGACAAGATCCATGCCTATACAGACTCATCAGCAGTTGTAGCTTGGATCTGAGCTCAACCAACTAGATGGAAGACTTTCGTCGCCAACCGAGTGGCCGAAATACAGCAGCGTCTTTCCCTAGAGAATTGGAGGCATGTCAGTGGATGTCAGTGGATTCGAGAACCCAGCTGACTGTGCATCCAGAGGAATCGGCCCAAGTGAGCTTCATTCTCAACCACTGTGGTGGTCCGGTCCAGCCTGGATGTCAAGTGAGAACCTCATCTGCCCTTGGACTGAACCTGAGTTCTCCATCCCATCCTGTGTGTCAGAAGACAAGAAGAGAGTAGTGCTGGTGAGCCACACTCAAGTCATCACATGTTCTTCTCTCCTCAACCGGTATTTTTCACTCACGAGACTCAAGAAGATCTCAGCCTGGTGTAGAAGATTCGTCCTCAAATGTGCAGCTGCTGTGGAGAAGAAACGTGGTCATGTTCCCAGCCGAGTGTTTGAAGAGGACCTGAGCCCAGCTAACCTGACATTTAAGCTACTGTACTGGGTACGGATCGTGCAAAATGTGGAGTTCTGCGGTGAGATCTGTCATTTGGAACAACAAAAGAACATTCCAAGTAAGAGCAAAATTTGTTCACTCAATATATTCCTGGACTCAACACATTTGTTGAGGGTGGCGGGAGACTGCGTAATGCTCAAGTGTCAAGTGACCAACGAAATCCCATTCTGCTTCCCCGACATCACCGGTTCACGGAACTCATCATACAGCATCACCATGAGTTGACACTTCACGGCGGAGCTCAACTCATCCTCGCCAACCTAGAACGTGAATTTTGGATTGTGAGTGCTCGAGATGCAATCAGATACCATGTGCAGAAGTGCACAAACTGTACGAGACATGCAGCACAAGTGAGAATTCAGTTCATGGAAGATGTTCCTGCGGTGCGTGTGACTCCAGCTAGACCATTCCTCCAGTGTGGAGTAGACTATGCCGGTCCCTTCACAATTCGTGCCATCCCAGCAAGGAGCAAAGCGACATTCAATGCATATCTGGCCTTGTTTGTATGTATGATCACACGTGCAGTTCATTTGGAAGTTGTAAGTTCCCTGACGACTGAAGCCTTTTCACAGGCCTTCGGAAGATTCATTGGACAAAGAGGACTCTGCACGGACGCCTAAAGCGACTGCGGCACCAATTTCGTAGGTGCTGCAGCCCACCTAACGGAACTCTATTATTTTGTGAATTCTCAGGCCCATCAACAAAAAGTGACGACGGAGATCATCAAACGAGGGTGTGAAATGGCACTTCAACACTCCTTCTGCGCCACATTTTGGAGGACTATGGCGGGTGTCAAATCCGTAAAGCATCACCTGTTTCGGACTATTTGGTCGGCCCGACTCACATTTGAAGACCCGACAACGGTGATGGTGCAGATTGAGGCTTGTCTCAACTCGAGGCCTCTCACTCCCTTGTCAACGGACCCGGCGGACCTTTGTGCTTTGACTCCTGGGCATTTCCTGGTGGGAGGCACACTCAAGGCGATTCCGGAGTCGGACCTAACCTCAGCCAACGTCAACCGTCTCACGAGGTGGCAGATGGTCCAGCAGCTTCACCAGCAGTTTTGGAGGAGATGGAGCGGAGAATTCCTCAGTCTGATGCAGCAGCGGCCTAAATGGATGAAATGTCGGGCTGACATACGAGAGGAGGATTTGGTGCTCATTCATACGTGACGAGAAGCTGCCTCCCCGAAAGTGGAAATTGGGTCGAGTGGTGCAGTGTCATCCTGAAGCTGACGGCATGGTGCGGGTGGTGACGGTGAGAACATCCGACGATGAGATGAAGCGTCCCATCGTAAAGCTTTTTCTGCTTCCCCATGATCCAGCCACCAAGTTGGAAGACAACGTGGATAATATGTTAGCTAACCATTTTAGTAACGTAAATTGTAACGTCGAGCGTTATTTCTATTTTTTAATTATTCAATTTTTATTCATTTGACTTTTGTTCATTGACGAGTACTGCATTTCGGTTACCGTCCTCATTCCTGTCATTGCTCTTTTCATTCGAATTCAAGTATGTGTGTGTATGAAGACGACGCGAGCTTAAAAACTCTAACACTTCGTCATTTCCTGAAAGAGACGCGGACTTAATTGTCTAAACAGTTCCAAAATTCCTTGTATGGTTGCAGTAAGCAATGACCTTCCCTGACACGACCCTGTGCAGTGCGAATCAATTTTGTATTTCATTTCTTTCTTCATTTTCTCATTTTTTGACATTCATTTTGTGCAGCTAGCGACCGTAGGTACGTTAAGGCCAGGTGTATGTTCGGCCGTGGTAAGGCCTAGAATTAAGTTATTTTAAGAGATGTAAGAAATAGTACTCTTCATGCTAATTAGGACAATGCTTCCGTAGTTCCTGACATTTCCCTCTCGGTGCAATGAGATTAACCGAGCATTCACCTTAGTCCAGCATTTGTCTCTTCTCTTTTAGCTCGTATAAAAACCCTGTGTATGTAACAATCTCTAGACTAGACGGTATCCGCGAGTCACAGGTTCCAATCTTTTTCCATACTTCGAGCTTTTCTTGTACGGTGTCCCTCTCACACACAATACACTCCTTTTGCTCGTCTGCCTGATACACAACACACTCCTCTAGATGTACTAGTTGCTCCATTTAGCCACAACAGAGTTGTGAATCTGCATATTTAATATTGCATTGCCATTGCCAGGGCATTGGAACTAGGAACACTGGCGGTTGTGTGACAGACAAGATGCAGAATATAGATAGAATATAAAATACTAGTTGCCCAACGTAGCCATAACAGAGTTGT
>JAQFYU010002183.1:0-12495 GCA_034694905.1 Ceratophysella granulata
ATCTCGGGGGTTGTAGGCTTAGCTCGCTGAACCTTGCAATGCACGCAAGAATTCCATATACTCTTGATCGCCGTCCTCATCTTCAGAATTCAGAACTTCTGTCTCAACTCGTTTGCTACCAGCTCATGTCCATGGTGGTTAGCTCGCACATGGTAGTAGTGGATGAATAGCTGAGTGAATGGGTGCTTGGGGTCCAAGATGACGGGCCGCTTTGCTGCTGCGTCCATAACTCCAAGATCCATTTCTCAATTCAAGCGGAGAACTCCATCTTCACCTAAGTAAGGTGACAGGATGAGAAGACGACTGGAACTCCGAAACTGCTTGCCACTTGACAACCGCCTCATCTCGTCTGGGAAGCTTTCCCACTGTGCCTTGATCCACCACTTCTTCTCCGCTTCATATATTTCTTCATGCCGAAGTTCCCACAGACAATTGAAGGCTTCCGTCGTCCTTCCTCCTCCATTTTTCCCTCACAATTTCACACAAAGAGAGTCCACATTCATTCCTAACAGGATGAAACGTGTTCACTCATTCCTTCAAACACGCGCTAACTAGTGGTGGTCTTTCGAGAAGGAAATTCCGTCCTTGCAGGGGGAAGTTCCTCCTCTTTCCCTCACTCTCCTCATACACACCCTTTACTTTATTGGGTAAAAAACGCACTCACTCCAACTCATTTTTTTAAGACTTAGCCCAAAATACTTATAACTAGCCTCGTCAGCAACACTATCTCCTTCTCAGCAGTATGAAATGTTAGGAATTGGCAACAAACAAGGACGTTTTGTACTTTCATTTCCATGCTACAAATGAATGAGGGATTAATTTTGGGCAATATAGCTTTTTGGCCGAATATTCGCTTGTTTTTAAAATTCCGACTTCGTCTAAAATTAAGTCCTATTGTCAGTCGCTGCCTTCACATCAACTAATTGCATCCTTAATTTAAAAAATATAGGTTTTTACCGAGCTAAATATTGGTTTGTGATCTTGATATTTATAATTGTTAACATAATGGAACTGGTTCGAGTGAGAAAATCTAGAAGATTCGATTGGAGACTTGAAAACCCGTTTTTCCCACGTCCACGCAAAACTAATTTATTTAGTCCTTTCGGTAAGCAGATATGAAGCGCAGTGATTCTTGACATCAACGATGAAATCACCCTAAAAAGTTGTTAGCAGAGTGTTTAATTTAAGTCGTATAGAGCGACTCGACGGTGGCCATGACCTGCGGCCTGAACCAAGTACTCTGGTACCTGGTACAGAAAAGTAATATAATTAGAAGTTGCTCACCTCGATTAGTACACCTTTGTTAGGCCATTTATTCGACTGACCTCGTCGATGACCATGATCAATACCTTAAAAATTGTCCTACTTATCGGGGTTTTGTGCAGAGGATTTAGATAGAGCCCTGAACAGCCGAATTTTGATCCTGGGCAAAATAGGAAACTTATTTTAAAATCCCTTGTCATAATATGTTGCATAATTATTGTTATATATATATGAATACATGGCATGTCCTGCACGTTGTAGAATTTACACGATTTGCTTTGTCAACATGGTTCAACACAGGAAAGCATTTAAATAATTACAAATATGCGCTTAATCCCATGCCAACAAGTGAAAAACGTCAATTTTGTAAACAAAATGTACACCCTATCTCTCAGCACTGCGCGGTTTTTCTTGTTGATTTCATTTCGTCTTCCACTCTATCCTTACCGTAAAAATTTACCTCAATGGGCGTAACAGGCAAAGCGAAGCTGTTTCAACTCGGAATCTCCCTTAAAATACTGAAATAAAAAATATGTCTTGTAAACGCCACGAAAGCTTCCTTCGTCGTGCCCTACATTAAACAAACAAGACTGTTAGCTACTATTTTAATTAGCTACTAATTTAAGTCCTGATACGAGTTACCGGAAATATAATTATAATTCTTCCTTCAAGCTAGTCGGCCCAGAACAAAAGTTGCAATAGGTTGTATTTGTATCGTTTGTCGAGTAATCTATATTAACACTAAACAAGTTGTCTGGGCCTTGGTGATGTTTTTAGCCCATTTTGCCAAAATAACTAAAAAGGTAGATAATAATCTCGTTTTGTTCAATGGAGGGCACCACGAAGGAAGCTTTCGTGGCTTTGTAAGACATTATTCACAAACAGTATTGTGTGACTTGTCTGTAACTGTGTGAAAATTACATATTTATATCTACAAATGAGTGTTTTTGAGAACTACTCTTCGCGCATACTAACGGCTTTTGGCCCCTTAATAGTTGGTTATACAAATGGCGAGCATAAATGAAAATCGCTCCAAACTTCAAGAAGTTGGCCCTCTTGTTAAATTTCGAGGCTTTCCTATTTTATAGACGTTTTAAAAGGACTTTGAGGAGATAATTCTTCATTTTGTAAATCGGGAATGAAGCTGGCTCCGATTAAGTGCGAAGATATTGTAAACGCCTGATATGCATTAACAATTTTATTCAGTCAGTCAGTATTCTGAAACTGTGAGAAAGTCTCACATTTCAGTCTAGCCAGATGTTTTTCTGAAGTGACAAATAGGCTGAGCCATTGCAATTTGACACGATTTGGGTCCAAAGCTCAGGAACCAAGAGTCAGGAGTAATGACTTTGGGTGACTTTGAAAGTCACATGCTGGGTGACGGGATGGACCGAGCAGCCCAAGCCAATCGAGTCCAGACGCGGAGTCGAAGCTCTGAGTCGAGGTCAAGAGGTGATTGAAGGAACATAAACCGAGAGCATAGCAATACAGAGGGTTTAACCATATGGGCTCAGCCCGATTCTATTACGTTGAGTTAGACATAGGTTACATTTTAGGACAATAGTAACAATTAGTAGACAGGGGGTAGGAATCTGCTGGGTTTTCTGAGCACCCGAAAATAAAACCAAGCTTTAACTCTTTGGAAAAGCCAAGTAAACCAGGCCGTGCTTTCACCATCTCTTTTTCCACGCTACCATCTAATAGTTACCACTTTAGGACTGAATCACTACACGGAATCTTCACCTGAACTCTGGGACCTTTACAATATTCTAAAGCTTTGCGCTAAATATCGTCATCAATTTTACATTATTGTTATTGATCTTCTATTTCAAAAGAAATACTAGCTTACTTTGTGTAAGAATTATTTAAAGGTACGAAAATGTGAGGTAAACTATTTATAACCTTAAAACGAGTTGAAAACTGACATATTCTACTTCGTTAACTTCGGAACGAAGCAAAATGTAATTCAAATGACTCTATATTTCAAGATTTCTTGCACAACGGCCAAGCATCTGTCTTTCGCCGATTATATATCTCTTCAATTGTATACATTAAACTTTTCTGTACAGGTCTGGTATGGGATAGTGGAGATTGCATACTGTACCATTTTAGCTCCTACTTTTTCTTGGTCATTCCATTAGTTATATTTTCATGAACTACTGTCAAAGAAACCAAGTAGCGGGCATTGGCATGAGATATAAAAAATTTGTAATATTAAGAATTAGATTATACTACCAAACACGCAATAACGGTTATGTAAGTTAGACGCACTATGTAGACTATATAGGTTTCTAAAAGTTCACATCAATCTTAATAATTATACAATTGTAATCGATAAAATCTACATTAACTTGAAAACTCTAGAAAAATAACGTTTAATTGCACGTACGTAGAATAGCAGCAGATATAATCAGCTTAAGCCACGATCTACTAGAAGGATTGTTTACATATGTGATGATAATGAATTTAAATTAGTGAATTTAAAGGTGGAAGATAAACTGACTGAATTTATTTTGTATTTTAGCCGATCCTGCACCCTCTGATAAATTATTAATTGAGAAAAAGTAGAAACCAAAACGGGAGTAAATTATGCGATCGCATAATTTTACGAGGGCCCTGTCCTTCCTATCAGGATGAACTACTTGTAGCTAGTTTTTTGACTGTTAGCACAATAGCCTACCTGTCTCACCTATCCCCAACCCACCTACACTTTCAGTACACCTGCAACTAACACCAGCACAGTTCCAACTACCGACCGGCCCGTTCCGATTCAGTCAATTACTGAAAGCAGACGAGCCCACTGCTCACTTGCCAGCTCCAGCTACTACACAGAGTCCAGCCTGCCGCCCAGTGACCCAGGTACCCAACCACCGATCACCACCAGCTACATGCTGATAAGACGATCAGTGCTGCCTAACTCATTTTGCTTATTTACGGTTGTCGGCCGTCGACATATAGGGTTTTCACAGAAGCTTGGGTTGACAGTCCTATTTATTGACTTCACCTAAGACTACTAGCAAAGTTAGGTGTTACTCGTTCAACAACAGAATGAGAAGCGAGTCCAAACCCCAGAGTAAAGATTAGGCTATAGAATTATTTCAACATCCAAAATATCAAGGTACAGAATAAATGGAAGCTTCTAGAAGTTTTCACATCAAAAATATGTGACGTACACTAACATGAAATTTCAAATGTTCTTTCCACAAACATAAACTGAAGTTCGGAACAATACAGGCCAGACTGACTGACGATGCTAGCAACACACACCATACCAAGAAAAACCTATGATATAGTATGCGATCGCATACTAGACCGGTACCAATTACCAGGAACAATGTTAAATTGAAAGTATAAAATCTAAAAAAAATTGTGAGCGCAAAGATTTCCGATTAGTTTTAACCAAGTTTATTGTGGCGTTTTTGTAACTGATGGCCCGGATTCGATTTTGGTAGCAGGCCCGATAATCTCACGCTACAGCCATTTCGTAGTTTTATGCTTTCGCTTGTATTGCTCAGAATTTGAAAGTAATTAAAAAATAGGTTCCTATTGAATGCGTAGTTTAAATGTGGCACGGGTTGCATGTGACGACTGATATTTGTTTTGACTTAAATGAATTTCATACAATCCATAAAAACGTTGATCTGCACACATGTATGTATGTTCAGCATCTCTTACTAAATTACTCAACCTACGTCCATGCATGATAACTTAAAATTTAGCTAATTTTTTTCGTTCAGAATAGTACCGTTTTTTAAACTTTCACCTCAGCTACTTTGACCCCGGGTCAATTTTTACTTCTCCTTATGTAAAATGGTATTAACCAAACTCCACTCGTTACACATTTCAATTTCAAGTTTGTTTATGTCAACATGAATCACATAATGGGGCTCGGGCTCTCATGGCAACCAGCAACTTATTGTTACAATGGTTCAGTTCAATACCATGTGTTGCTATAGGACACTCAATGCAATAGTTAAATTCCAAACAAACAATCAAATACATACTAATAAAGAAAATTCAAAACACAGCAGTATTTTGTCATCTGTTCTTCTTCTATTCACCGAATAATTGAGTTAGCAGTCCGCGAATAGATCTATAAGAAATCAGCGGGCCTAACAGTTCGCCTACAGGAATCAGGTCAGTAGGCAGTTAGTGAACAGTAGAACAGTTAGCAGTCAGCGAACAGAACAGTTAGCAGTTGGCGAGCGGAACATTTAGAAACAAGCGAGTAGAACAGTTAGCATTCAGCAAGCCAATCAATTAGCATCAAGCGAGCAGAACAGTTAACGTTCAGCAAGCTAATTAGTTAGCAGCAAGTGAGCAGAACATTGGCAGTACTTCAGTTCAATTTTTATTACTACGAAATAGTTCGGTTCAGTTTTTATTATTAGCAAGTAAATATCAGTTCAGTTGTTAGCAGTACGAAGTAGTGCATTTCAGTTGTCAATATTAAAAGGCAGCGCTGCTGTGGATTGATATAAATCGGGGGTTACCGATTTCAATAATTCGAGGGTTGCTAATTATAATTCGAATTGTGACATATTGATTTCCCCCTCGATATTAGATCGGGTTGTTACGTGCTCGTATCTATATGCTCTGATTTGTTTAACGAAAATAATAAAGGTTTATGAGTGAGGCGAATTTAAACCAGATTTATTGTACTACCAATCAAAATTTCATTTGACACGGGCAGCGCTCAATCAAATCAACTCTCAATTTTAGTTTAAATCTAGTAGTACAGAATACAGTACATATTTGAATTGTCATAAATATTTATACTTTGGACCAGTCGCCGAAATTCATTCTTCTTGCACGCTTAGTTGCGAAATTGTTTAGTATTTCGATTGGGTCAACTTTAGTTTCTTTATTATTGCTAAGTAAGGCCAACCCGTTCAACCTGCTTTGTGACATTGTCGATCTTAGATAGGTTTTGATTAGCTGCAAGGATGAAAAAAATCTTTCAGCTGTAGCTGTCGAGACAGGAAGTGTTGCAAGTAGTTGAAGCAACACTCGAACTGCAGGAGTCGAAGTATCACATTTGCACAGTGCATCAATTGCAGTTGAAGGCTTATCCTCAGCTCCTGTCCATCTTGCCGACCATAGTGCTTTCTCACCAAGTAATGCGGACTTTGAAACTTGAAGGTCATTTACGTAAAACATCGCTGAGTTGACAATTTCTTCTTGACTATCTTTCCCAACATTAACAGTAATCAAACCTTGCAATGGTAGAACAACGGAGAGACGATCACTAAAACGAGCTGTCAAATCTTCTATAAGATGGTCCAGGACCGGAATATATAGACTGAGACACGGAAGTAATCTTCTGTGCTGTTAGAAGGATAGTTTGATCTGTGTTTCTGAATTGTTGTTGTTCTTGGCACATTTCTCTCAGCTCCAATCTGCAATCCAATCTGCAATCCATTTCGCTCGCTCGAACGTTGTAAGGAATCCAGCATCAGCACCACTTCTCATGTCTTTGAAGACTTGGATTACTTCAAGAACTCTTTTGCAAGCTACAGAGATATCCAGGGTCACAGCTTGAAGCAAGCGGCTCAGTGGTAATGTGACAGCCATACCAGAAACGCACACCTCAAGTACAATAAAAAATCCCCCTTGGCTATTGCTGAAATTAAGCAGTTTGATTTTGCAAATGTTTCGGCGTCACTATTTGCAATTAGGTCTTCCAAGATGGGAACTACAAACGGTAGCAACGCTTTGAATGTCAGCAAAGACTCGTGCCTTTCAACCCAACGGGTTTCACAGATCGGGTTCATTCGTGTTTTAGATGGTTGATCCACTTCCGAAGATTCGATGGCGTCCTTCAACTTGCGAACTCGTTTCGCTGAACAGAAAAAGTTTGAAACTTGACCCACGATACCAATCATATTTCGAATTTCTTGCACTTGATTTAATTTTGAGTGCTAGATTTAGAGAGTGACTAAAACAATGAGTGTAAAGAGCCAAGGGAAGATCATTCAGCAGCAGTGATTGAACTCAACGAATCTTTCCTGCCATATTCGAACCCCCATCATAACCTGGTCCACGAAGGTTGGAAATTGACAATCCCACTGATTCTAATGTTGTACAGATTTTGTCCTTTAATTCCTGACCAGTTCTGTCTTAAGCTTCAACGAAAGCCTAGAAGTCTTCGCGCAGAACGGTCTCACTCATGTCCACATAGCGAATTGTCAACGACATTTGCTCAACTGTGCTGATGTCTGTCGTTTCATCTACCAGGATGGTGTAGTACTTTGCGGTCTTCATCCTTTCCAACAGCTTTGACCTTACTATCACCCCAATACAGTCGATGATTTCATTTTGAATCGTTTTACTGATCATTGTTGCATTCTGCTTCGAGAAAGTCATGTGTGAAATAAGGTCACCAGCATCGACCCTAAATTCCAAAAGGTTCCAGAACATGCCTTGACTGTTCCCACTTGCTAAAATATCAGTGGCTAGAAATTCACCATCATCTCGAAGACCTCGAAGTGGTAGATTGTTTCAGCAGCAAAACAAAATAGTTTTTATGATTGGAACGAGACGTCGACGTTAAATTCGATTATACTTTGCTTTTGCTTGTCCAGTTGAATATGGATACTAGAATCTTTTTCTGATAGCATTTTTTGAAAGTGGCCTGCCTTCTCCATAGAAAACTTGTGGTAATCCTTATCTCATGACTTAAAATAGCGGAAACAGCATCCCTGTACTTGTGCATTTATTGATTAATGAATTTTCCAAGTTTCTGTAAAATCAAGCCGATATGTTAAATTTTATGCTTTTTGAGGTAACTTGAATCAATCAAACAGTTTAACATATATTTGAAGCTTGATATTCCATAGATGAGCAAAGTCGTCACACCTGAAATCCACTGCCAGCACCCGTGCGCGCAAAAAGTGTACATAACTTACAAAATCCTCATTCTTGGACTGCGCTGTACGCGAGCCAGCTAACTTGGAAACTTCGCTTCTGGTTTCCATCGATGTGTCTAGGAAACACGTATTCTGGCGTAGGCTTTCAGGCATTGTCGAAAATCAACAATTTATCGGCATCAGTCAATGACTTCCCGACAAAGATTAGAATTTGGAGTCGGAGATTCGGATTGTACGGTAGCCTATCGAATATATCGTTTTATCTTTAGTTTTCAGCTTCATCTTAAATTATATCGTAATATATATAATATGTCTATAAGCTATTTGTCCAACTAAATTTGTCACCTGAACTGGCTTGGATATGGATGGGCTTGCAGTTTCGTCATTTTCTGGGGATTCTGTGTTGTTTGTAGACTGTTCCTTCTTGTTTCTCTTATTAAAGAGGGTTCTGATGTCAAGCTGTGTCCCTCTCTTCATGTTGTAGTTCACAAGATGACACGTATTTGGTTTTTAGTGCAGTGAGGGCAGAAAAATACCTAAATTTGCAGTTCTATTCTCACGCATGTCGAATATGATATTCCCCGCCACCAACAACAAACGATACGGCATGTATCTCACTCAACTCAACTATATGCTCATTTTTTGACGTGTCCTGCTACTAGGATTACCAACCTCTTCTAATTAAGGTAGCGTTTAACCAAATATTTGCGTCTAAAAATGTTTTATAATATCTTGTTATATCTAGTGCAAGCTCAGGGGCCAAGGGGGGGGGCTGAAGCCCCTTTTAGCCCATACGTGGATCCGGCCTAATATATATATATATATAAAATATATATTATAATATGCTAAACTATAATATTTTATAGTATATCACGTTAATATTACCTCATGTTGGCTTATTGTGGAATTCTCACGATTTCCGAAGGTGTCAAATGTCGTGAAACTTAATGTAGACAACAAAATACAGGTTTGATGAAACGAATAGTTATTTTTTCGCTCGTGCTTTACCACTTGCTATGTAGGTACCTGTCATCATTAATTTATAGGTAATATATTTGAAATTCTATTCAAACACTTTACGGTACTAAAATACTGAAAATGTCCGTTAGCATTCCTCACTTTGTGTGTTCCTATCGTTCCGCCAATCAATTAAGTTGATATTGATAACCATTAGATTGAATTACTATCGTCACAAGGACGAAAGGAAAAGTGGCTTATCTATGATAGGACAATAGGGCAAAACTTATGAACTTGACCTTGCAGTACAATTATAAAACCATTTGGAAAACTTATTTAATAAAGCTTAGGTCTTGTGAGAAATTTCAGGAGTAAGAGGCTTGATTGATAATAAATTCTAAGGCTTGTAACTTCTCAACTAAATGTTTATTTAAGGGGTTTCTGTAGCGCCGAATCGGCAACGCGAAGCTAGCTTATATCGGACAGCATGCTCTTTCTATCTTCATTCTCTCACTCGAAACACACGCCTTCCTCCAAGGCTTACTTCACCCAACCGCGAGACAATCACTGATTTGGGAGAGATGTAGAAATTCACTAAATACTGATCGTAGAATCTTGAAATTTTTTGCAAAGGACCTACAAGGACCAATCTAGAACTTTTGCGAGCCGTATTTGATTAAGTCACATAAAGAAGTTACCACTGCTCACAGTTTTACATGGACTTCAATCAGCTTTGAGCAGTAGGTAATGGCAAATGCATTACGCCACGATGGTCTTTGGGCCACCTCTGACTATATTTTTTGGTAATTTGGCAGAAAGTGCACTTGCTTCCATCGGACTCACCAATTTTCTCCACTATGATGCTTCAAACGTTGCAAAATTATACACATATCGATATTCGCATAAAGTATACTAATATACCAACATACACATTCAAATATGCCGATATACCGATATACAAATATACCAATATACCGACATACAAATGTACCACTATACCGATATAGCAAATATACAATATACTAATATACCGACATACAAATATACTGACATACCTATTATACCAATGTACAGCGTGGCACATAATGATTTGATTGTTACCCTTTTATAATACGATATCGTTCCAGGTCATATGGTATACCAAATTGGAGATAATTACATTGCAGATTTAATGATGGAAACATATTCATCAATCGCTCGCGAGCGACCGCTACACAGCGCTAGATAGATGAAAAAAGTTCTTACCTACTCGATATGATCTTCTCCTACTCGAACTACGTAAACGTAAAGGATATGATCACAACAGACTGTCCAATAACTCAGTGTCCATTTTCATTTAATCTAAAATGTATTAGGTGAAACTTCTCCTTCTTCTTTGGGAAACTTGGAGTAAGCCCGGTCTAAGACGACATCTATTGGATGCGAAGTGGCCAGTCAAGCCCGCTGTTTGTGCGGCTAACCAACACTGATGACAAGATACTCATCTTCAGGAACTGCCGCAAGCTCTAGGACACCGGGATCACCGTGAAGGAGGATCTATCAGAGGACCCCGAGAGAAGACGTCAACTGGACACCTTCAAGCAACTACGATCTGAAGGGGAAAGGTGTACTTTTGAGGAAACGTCCATTTTGTTAATGGCAGACATTACAAGCAAACACAAGAAGATAAGAAACGCACAAGTCAAGACGTAGACGGCCAACACTGAGACAGGATCCGAGGACTTCACAGACAACAAATTTCGTCGAAATCAGAAGGTACCCATAACAACAAAATAACGTATTTTAACACTGAAGGCCTAGTTGGCAAGAGCGAAAGTCTATTCACTGATCTATCTAAAATCAGCCCTTTTATATTCTGCCTTTGTGAAACTTGGCACACGAAAACTTTGCGAAATAGTTTTTTCAACCAATTTGAAATTATTAAAAATTTTGAAAATAGAGCCACAACATTAGGACGCTATAGCCTTGGCTATATTGTACGAATAAAAACAGGGGTAAAATTATATATTTTTTAAAGAGATAGCTACTGTCGTATAATGTTGGCATTTGATATGATAATTGTATTCGCTTACATTACACCTGAATCTGAAAATGGAGCATTTATAATATTCATGATGAATAAACTATATGACATTGTGGAACGCTGCAAGCATCACGAAATTATCTTAATAGGAGATATAAATTCAAGAACAAGCAACTTACAGTTACACAATCCCTACAGTGAAGCACATGGTAGCATGTATGCGAGATCGTCAAACGATTTCGTAACAAATCAAAGGAGGAAGGCCCTCATTAACGAATATGGACACTTAAACGTAAATTACCATATTGAATGGATGCACAGAAGGTGACATCAGTGGAGAATACACCTATGATATGTCCAAACGGCGCAAGTGTTATTGATCGGTAACAATAGAGTGAGAAACATGAGACTTAACTTTATGGTTCTAGCCATATGTCATTCAAAACACTTTCCAATATGGCTTACGCTAAATGCTCAAAATGAAAAATTAATCACCAGTGACACAATTACCAAGTTAGTATGGAAACCTGCAATGTACAATTTTGCAAAACATTGGATTTGATTTTCGCTAAAAATACTGAACCTCCTTCCATAAACAAACTTATGGACACAATTTGCAAAGCTGCAACTCAATGTGATCTTATCAAATTAATCAGGCTGGATGTTGGCAAGTCGGCCAGGGCTCCCAAATGGTTTGACGGGAAATGTTTAGAATCTAAGCGTATAGTTGCTCTAAAATTGAGAGCATTGTGAAAGGCCAAACAAAGAACCATGCAATTTTCAGATCTTTAAGAAGAGTACTTCAGAGCCAAACGAAAGCCAATCTAATCAGAATCATGTAAAACTTTTTATCTCGAAATAGCCGGTAAATTGAGAAATGCCAAAGATTCAAAAACGTTCTATGCAACTCTTAGCATGTTTAGCAAAATATACAGCTCAACTATCAAAACTATTGAAAGATTTAAACAGTTTTTTGCCGACGTAAATGAAATAAAACAAGTCGAGCTATTGCAACCCAATATTAAATCCCCAATCCACAAAAATGACAATATTGCAGTCCAAGAGCTAGACAAATCCTTCACGCTTGAAGAGCGTAATATAGCGATCAAGAAACTAGGTAGAAATAGAGCACTAGGCGGGGACAGTTTACCAAACAAAGTCTGTGAGGCTCTCCCAGATGTTATGAAAATTGAGCTACCTTATTAATAATTGTAGTTATTAAACAGTATAAACTGGTAAATGAGACCAACCTAAAGAGCTACTAACACAACAGTTATACAATAGCCAACATATTAACATAATAGCCAACATAAAAGAACTCACCAATGCCACTGATAAAAGAGATGGCTAATGGCTACTAAAGCAATGCGGCAAGTCAAAAGG